>CAWYPQ010000446.1:0-56208 GCA_963965965.1 Trididemnum nubilum
GGGTGCCATGTTATGCCTACAGTGTCATACTAAAGCTGCAGCACCTACTGTGGCACACTATGCTTACTAATACTATGCCTATTTTCCATAACAAGCCTCCTGTATGTCATAATCTGCCTACTAAGGAGTAATGCTATCCCTACTACCGTGTTTCCCCGATAATAAGACCTACCCGCAAAATAAGACCCCCTAGCGTGATTTTTGAGGATGATTTTAATGTAAGCCCTACCCTTAAAATAAGCCCTAGTTGAGAGCGGCAGAAAGACGCATAGGTTTAATCAAAGCGAAAACTCCGCTGCAATTTTGGAAACTGATGACTTGCAAGACATTCCAGAGGATGATGATATGATTGTTCTTGAATAAATTGTTGTTAATGAGTTTCTGAATAAAAAACATGTTAATGGCAAGTAAATGTAGATCTTTTTTCGTAATTTCTGTTTATTTAAAATCTCGTAATTTTTACTTTGTAACTTCATTTTTTGATATATCAAAATAATACATCCCCCGAAAATAAGCCCTAGTGCCATATTTTGGAGTAAAAATTAATATAAGCCCTGTCTTATTATCGGGGAAACACGGTATAATATACTACGCTGCAGTGCCTACTGTGGGATACTGTGCAATAATAAGCCAACTATGCCTACTGTGCCAAAGTAAGCTACAGTGCCTACTGTGACATGCTATGCTTACTAGGGTGCCATATAACAAGTCTACTTCATGTTACACTATGCCTACAATGCCATACTAAGCCTACTATGACATAGTACTCCTACTAACCTATGGTGCCAAAAGCCCACTACAGTATATTGTTGTTGTAGTGCATATTTATCCTCCAGTCACCAGACAGCATCAGACGCTAACTTATTGGACGATCCGCATGCTTTTTATTGCAGTGATTACTTCGTGATTGGAGAAATCCGCACCTGCTTAAGGAGTTTCCGATGATCCAACGTTCCTGTAGATTTCTTCAAATTCTCGCCCACCGAATTTGCTGTTTGTCCGTAGCCATCAAGCAGAGATAATTATCGTAAAACGTCTTATCCAAGGACGCAACGGCGTGACCAGGGTGCGAATTGAACCCAGATCATTCAATCAAGGTCGTCGTAAACAATACGCCTTTACCCATTTGGCCAAGCTACCAACTATACTGCACTCAAATGCTATAGGCCTACTATGTCTACAATGTCATTCTACGCCTACTATGACATACTAAGCTGTAGCACCTACTGTGCCGTAATAAGCCAACTGCATGTCATATTCTGATGTTGTACTATGCCGACTAAGCTACAGTGCCCACTGTGGCATACTATGCCTACTGTGCCATAATCAGTATGAGCATACTATGTTTATTGTGCCATAATTAGCCTACAATATAGCATAACTATACCCATTGTACCATAATAAGCCTACGTTATCTACATTCTACAATGTCATACTAGCCTGTAGCGCCTACTATGGTTTTTAATACTATGCGTACTGTTCCATAACAAGCCCCCTACATGAAATGCCATACTAAGCCTCCTATGACATACTACGCCTACTGTGGTATACTATGCCTAATGTGCCATACGGCTACTACTGTACATGCCATACTATACTCGCATGCTATACTATGTTACAATGCCATACTACGTCTACTATGACATACTAAGCTGCAGTGCCTACTGTGCCATAATAAGCCAACCATATGCCATACTATGCCTATTAAGCTACAGTGCCCACTGAGCTATACTATGCCTACTGTGCCATAATCAGCATACTATGTCTACTGTGCCATAATAAGCCTACTATATGCCATTCTATGCCTGCAATGTCATACTAGCCTGTAGCGCATACGTGGCATATTATCCTTACTATTACTATGCCCACTGTTCCATAACAAGTCTATTATATGCCATACTCTGCCAAACTAGGGTGTCATGTTATCCCTACTGTGACATACTAACCTCCAGTGCCTACTGGTCCATGTTAAGCCAACTATGCCATACGCCTAGTGTTACACTATACTATGCCTACTGTGCCATAACAAGCCTACTATATGGGTGTCACGCTACGCGTACAGGCGTGTCATGCTAAACCTATTAGGGTGTCATGCTATGCCTACAAGCAGACGCGTAGCCAGGATTTGGAAAAGGGGGGGGGGCTATTTTGAAAGAGTGAGAAATGCGCAAACGACCTTGACCCGAATTTTCATTGTTCTTGAATCAGTTTCACACGGTTTGTCCGAAAATTGAGACGAAATTTCTCGGAAAGCTCGGGAATTCAAAGGTTTTTTCCGCCCAAAAACAAGTGGTCTCCAAAAATAAAAAAAAAAAAAGGTCTTCGCCGAAATTGAGACTGATTTTTCGGCCGAAATCCGAAATTCCAAGGTTTTTTCCGCCCAAAAACATGTGGTCTTTAAAATAAAAAAAAAAAGGTCTTCGCCGAATTTGAGACCGATTTTTCGGCCAAATTCGGAAATTCAAACATTTGAGGGGGGCTGTTTTCCTATGGGGGGGCTATTTTCAATTTTTCACAAAAAATCGGCCTCAAAAGCATTAAAAACATGCCATTTTGCATACTTCACAAGCCAATGGGGAGGGCTCGAGCCCCCCCCCCCTGGCTACGCTACTGCCTACAAGGATGTCGTGCTAAACCTATTAGGGTATCACGCTATGCTTACAATAACAGAACTTAACGGAAGTTACTTTAGTCCGTTAACAGCACATAACGAAAGTTAATTTAGTCCGTTAACATGAAAAAACTTTTTTTTTAACATGGAAAAACTTAACTATCTTGGATCAGCATCAATGCAGTATACAATAGTAACCTAGTAATCACTTAGTGCAGGGGCGTCCAACCTTTTTCAGTCGCGGGCCAAAATTTAGTCTTGCTTTATCTTCTTCTTCGCAAACTAAAGACTTCCGATGGATTTCGTGGTGATCTCCAAAAAAAAGGTCTTCACTCAGATTTGATCGATTTTTTCTGCCAAGCACTAGACGAAGACCAAAAAAAAAAGATCTTCCCTCAAGTTTTGATCGTTTTTTTGTGCCAAAAAGCAAGTGAACACACACGCAAAAAAAGGTCATTCCAATGGATTTTGTGGGATTCTCCTAAAAGCAAGTACATAAGAAATTCAAGGACCCGTTTCTGCAACTTACAACGTCAGCGTAGAAGCATCAATCAACCAACCAATGCAGAAACCTTTGGAGGGCCACTTCTGGCCCGCAGGCCGCGTGTTGGACGCCCCTGACCTAGTGCATCACTTTCTAATTTCTTAATTGGTTTAGACTAGTGAACTTACAGTTTTGAACATTTTTTTTTATTCCCAATAATACGTAAACAAGATTATTTTTTTGTTACATTCACACATCCTTATTATCCTGCAGAGCCTGGCCACGCAAATGCTGCTTTGGGTAATAAGGGGCAACTGCGTGAGCTGATTAGTAATTTTTGTAACTGCCGGCCAACCAGAGGCATGGCCAGCTTCGCGAGATCGGGGGGGGGGGGCAAAATTAAAATCAGGGGGGCAGAGGTTTTCGCCGAATTTTTCTTGCCGAAATCACAAATTTTCCGACCAAAAGCAGGTGATCTCCAAAAAAAAAAAGGTCTTCGACGAAATCCGAAGGCTTTTTCTGGCCGAAATCGCAAATTTCAACGTTTTTTCCTGCCAAAAACAGCAACTTCTTCCTCCCAAAAAAATACTGTGGGGGGAGCAAGAAAAAAATCGGGGGGGGGGGCAAAAACGAAAATCGGGGGGGCATTGCCCCCCCTGCTGGCGACGCGCCAGCGGCCAACCAAAATAGCACCATTTCAAATTAATAAATGGCAGCCCAAATAAGGTACCGGTATCCTGGTAGATTAAACTTATTTATTTAAATCACCCATCACTGAAGTAATGCATAAATTACCAAAATATTTAATGTACCAATGCCATCCTCAATAAAATTCCCCTATTATTCTCTCAAACTTACAGCATTTTTCAACATTAAACTAGGAAAACAAAGAAAACGGTTCTTCACTTATTGGAACGACCGACGCTCGCGTCGCGTGTTCCTTTGTTTTTACTCGGCCATTTTCTAACTAATGAGTGCGAGATTTCAGACTTTTGCTTATAACTCGAGAACCGTTTGGTCTAACTACATGAAATTTTGACAGCAGTTTGAGATTAATGAGTTTTATGTTTGTACCAAATTTCGAGGCAATCGGTCACGTGACTTCGGGTTTATGACCCGAAAACCGCCCCGAAAGTTTGGCGTAAAAAGCGGTCTAAGTCAAAAACGGCTTAAGTACGGCAAAAAATATTTCTCATGGTTATATGTCTTAAGATATCCTTTCATCCCTACCAACCCACTTTCGGCCGCGATGAGGTTTTTTTCTTATTTTTTTCCTTTTTTTTTTTCCTTTTTTTTTCCTTTTTTTTCCTTTTTTTTCCTTTTTTTTCTTCCTAAATCTTGTACGCTCGAGTTCTCCTAAACCACAAAACATAGAAATCTAATTTTTGTGTGAAGTTATTGAGGTACATACGCAATTGTGTCTCCTGAAATTTTTTTGGGGCAACTCCCCCGGGAACCCCCCCAAAATGGGGCCCCAAAAAATCAATTTTTTGAACGGCTCAAGCTAGGGTGCCAGTTTTTTTGGATATCAGTAGATATTTGAGAGACAAATATTTTGACATAATTTGGGGGTACCACTCCCCCGGGGACCCCCCCAAAAACAAATTTTTTTAACCATATAACCTAGGGTGCCATTTTTTTTTGATATCAGTAGATATTTAAGAGAGAAATATTTAGACATGATTTGGGGGTACCACCCCCCCGGAAACCCCCCCAAAATGGGGCCCCAAAAAATCAAATTTTTGAACGGCTCAAGCTAGGGTGCCAGTTTTTTTTGATATCAGTAGATATTTGAGAGACAAATATTTTGACATAATTTGGGGGTACCACCCCCCCGGGGACCCCCCCAAATGGACCCCCCAAAAACAAATTTTTTAACCATTTAACCTAGGGTGCCATTTTTCTTTGATATCAGTAGATATTTAAGAGAGAAATATTTTGACATGGTTTGGGGGTACCACCCCCCCGGGAACCCCCCCCAAAAATCAAATTTTTGAACGGCTCAACCTAGGGTGCCAGTTTTTTTTGTTATCAGTAGATATTTGAGAGACAAATATTTTGACATAATTTGGGGGTACCACTCCTTCGGGGACCCCCCCAAATGGACCCCCCAAAAATAAATTTTTTAACGATTTAACCTAGGGTGCCATTTTTCTTTGATATCAGTAGATATTTAAGAGACAAATATTTTGACATAATTTGGGGGTACCACCCCCCCCGGGGACCCCCCCAAAAGCAAGTTTTTTAACCATTTAACCTAGGGTGCCAGTTTTTTTTGATATCAGTAGATATTTAAGAGAAAAATATTTTGACATGATTTGGGGGTACCACCCCCCCGGGGACCCCCCCAAAATGGGGCCCCAAAAAATCAAATTTTTGAACGGCTCAAGCTAGGGTGCCAGTTTTTTCTGTTATCAGTAGATATTTAAGAGACAAATATTTTAACATAATTTGGGAGTACCACCCCTTCGGGGACCCCCCAAAAATAAATTTTTTTAACGATTTAACCTAGGGCGCCAGTTTTTTTTTGATATCAGTAGATATTTAAGAGATAAATATTTTGACATGTTTGGGGTACCACCCCCTCGGGAACCCCCCAAAATGGGGCCCCAAAAATCAATTGTTTGAACGGCTCAACTTAGAGTGCCAGCTAGTGTTTTATGATATCAGTAGATATTTAACAGACAAATAATTTGACATAGTTTGGGGGTGCCACCCCCCCGAGGACCCCCCAAATGGACCCCCCAAAAATCAATTTTTTGAACGGCTCAACTTAGAGTGCCAGTGTTTTATGATATTAGCAGATATTCAACAGACAAATATTTTGACATAGTTTGGGGGTGCCACCCCCCTGGGGACCCCCCAAATGGACCCCCAAAAATGAATTGTTTGAAAAGCTCAACTTGGGTGCCAGTCTGTTTTGATATCAGCAGATATTCAACAGACAAATATTTTGACATAGTTTGGGGGTGCCACCCCCCCCCAGGGACCCCCCAAATGGACCCCCAAAAATCAATTTTTGAACGGCTCAAGCTAGGGTGACAGTGTTTTATGATTTCATGAGATATTTAACTGACAAATCTTTTGACTCAACTTTTCTGGAGGTTCCATAATCAGATATTTTTGAATAATTGCTGATTTTACAGTAGACAAAAAGTACTTTTGAGCGTCACAGCATTAGCTGTGCGTCGGTCGTTCACTGGGTTTGCTGGCAAACTCCCATCTAGTTATTATTAACTACTGCTAGTAGAGCCACATCACTGAAATCAATTTTCAAAGATTCATGAACATGCTACTTTGCTAGATAGTTTGTTTTAATAACAAATAATTGGAAACTTTTGTAGTATATTGTGACAAGTTTTTAAAGATAAGCGCATTCATGTTTCAGTTCCCTTCTTTAAAAGATAGGGCTAAGTATGCGCCATTTTGAAAAAGATATTTTTGAATCAATAAACAAATCTTTTATGCACAAAACCACAAGTTTTACAAACATTGATCTATAATATCAGATGATACAATTTGTCATGCAGACTAAACAAAAAAGCAACCAAAACCCTTAAAAATTAAATGAAATTGCTTTGCAATCAGGAATTTATGCCTAGCCTCCAGTTCAGGGCTTCATTAAGCCTTAGCCTCTAGCTCAGGCTTTCTTGATCCACCTCAAGGCTTGATCACAATAAGTGATAGGTTGATAGCGCTCCAATAGTAATCCACCTCAATGCAGTACAGTACAAAACTAATTAAACTACAGTATACAATACAGGATACTGGTAGCTGTAGCTACCTATAATACAATTATCATAAATGTAAAAAAGGCCTAATTCTGAATTAATCGACCAACTTACCTAAATGATTACTGAAAGAAATAACATTTCACCTTGATACAATTACTTGGTTTGCATTCAAAAGATGCTAGACTGCTCGGTGGTAAGCTTCTGCAAAAACACTCAAATCCAATCATATCGGATATAATCATAGTACCGGTATCATTTATTGTACTTACTGGTAAGTGTACTATGGAATAGTTTGCATACAATTGATTGCTCTACAATATAATTGAACAGATAAAGTACTTCATTCACTGCTTGTAAAAATAATCTTGCCTTTTTTTGACTTTTGAAAAGCTTTAGATTGACGATTTTGGTTGCTTTGACCAAATTTCACTTCTCATTACAAGTAGGCCTATCTAATCTGGAGAATTTGACGGACAATCTAGCATGCTAGAAAACCACAAATAATAAAATATTAACAGCAATTCAATTATTTTTTTCCAGCAAAATAACTTTTTGGCTAATCTAAACCATGCCCTATAAAAAACAGCTCTGAAAAATCCAATTTGATCCGAAGTAGGCTATAGGCTTACTTTTAAGCAGAGTGTCGAACCGTTTCAAATAACGGTTCGGGTTCAGGTTTAGCTCCTGCTCAAAATATTTTAGCGGTTCAGGATTGGTTCGGGTTCACTTGAGCACCATTTTCGAGGTTCAGGTTTGGTTCAGGTTCACTCAAGTAAAATATTACTGGTTCAGGTTCGGTTCGGGTTCATAGACTTAAAATTTATCTGTCGTTACTCGTTTCGTCCAGAAAAAAAAGAGGAGAAATTGCTGATCCTGTTGATGATCACCACTGCTCTTATTGTGCGTGTACCAGCGCCAGCGGCATCCGGATATGGAAAAATACATTCTTACTTTTGTTAGGGGTTCAGGTTCGGTTTGGGTTCACTTGAGCACAATTTTGAGGGTTTAGGTTTGGATCAGGTTCACTGAAGTAAATTTTTGCTGATTCAGGTTCGGTTTGGGTTCACCAAAATGAAGCGGTTCATTCGGGTTTACGGTTCGGGTTCAGGTTCGGTTCGACACCCTGCTTTTAAGCTTTTGTCTCAAACGCCTCTTACAGTCATTGTTTCTTCGAATTTCTGGTTAGATCATGGATCCTACAATAACAAGATATCATGCTTTGCGCGAATTTGCATTTTTTCTTATGCAATTTTGCGTGTTCGTCTGGCTCCCCTAGCGGTGGACGGGATATTTTGGAAAAAATACCGCGAATACAATGTAATCAAATGGGACTAAGAAAGGTCAAGTTCACTAAAAGACGAAAATAAACTTGTTTAAACAATTTTGACAGATTTAAAGTTAAGTTTGCTTTTGTTAGACCTATTTGTGGTCTGTCAAACAAAAATTTAAGTTGCGAAGATGTATGAAATTAGAGAAATTAGTAGCATAAGTAGCCGACTA
Organism: Trididemnum nubilum; assembly: GCA_963965965.1. NCBI lineage: Eukaryota > Metazoa > Chordata > Ascidiacea > Aplousobranchia > Didemnidae > Trididemnum > Trididemnum nubilum. The sequence goes on from CAWYPQ010000446.1 coordinate 8,330, forward strand.
TATAGCAAACAAAAGTAGCCGACTTCGTAAATAACATTTAATTACAGCCTTCTGATATAATTATTTGCTATCATAGGTCTGAAGCATTGACATAAAGTAATAGGCTTCCCAGCAGCCAGTATCACAACAATTGTGAGTTAGTGTGGAAAATAAATAGGCTATCTTATAGCCTAGTTCCGGTAGATTGAGTACCGGTATAGGCCTATACCTACCGGTACTTAGCTACAGTGCCTGATGAAACTTCCGATATCTATGGGTAATTTTAGTTAAAATAAAGTAATGACAACTGGCAATCTAATATAGTTTTATGCAGACTAGAAATAAGCTTATTGAATTGTTGAAGTAAGAATCTAGTTTTAGACGAGGAAAGAGTTTATTTGTCTAAATGCGACAATGACCAACACTTTTTGCTGTAAAGCCACAACTAGAAAGAATTATCATAATAAAAAGTTAAGCATATTCCATAGGACGGTTGGAAACGAAAAGCCTATTTCCCCTTAAAAGTTTAGTGTCTTATCCTGTCGATAATACTACCTTACATACGGTAACTTCCCGTGGCTGGCAGGCTTCATGCAGCAGTTTTTTTTTAATTTAGTTTTAGACTAGCCTATGCTGCAAATACATCATTGATATGATGCATTTCTAATTGCACAATGCAAAATGGTAGCTTAAGAATTTTTATGTTGTTTGACTTGTTTCAGAAGCCTATTTGGAAAACCTGTCTGTGGTGATTTATTGCAGTTTTTGCAGCACAGTTTGTAACTTGATGTGTTGATAATTAGAAAAAAATTAACTTTAATTTAATGATAAAGTAAATAATCACATATCAAGAAGCTTCAGCTAAAGACAAACTCTAAGCAAACACTCAGTCACAACTTAGTAATCGGTAAGTAGCCTAAGTGACTAGATTTATTGCGACGCTTCCGGTATATACTCAATGCGGCAGACGGAATACGATACATTTTCCAGTAAGAAGTGTGCTAAGTGGCTGTGATTTTGAATTGCATTGAGTTTCATTTCTACTGAGCTCAGTGTAATTCTGGTTCGCAGCTGCTATGAAAAGTCAACATGCGATCAAGAAGAATCGAGATGCAAGACAAGCTTACGTACGAAAACCATTTTAGTACAGTTCAAGTGCAGTTAGTAGTACGCGACAAGGTAATGGGCAAGTTGGTAGCATGCAAAATATTGTTGTAGCTTATTTTTGGCTTTAACAACAGTTATCTGCATGACTACAACAATAGTAGCCCATCTCAGATCTGATGGCGTGTTTTGTAGTAATTTCAGCAAGACAACAGTTGGAAAGGAAAGACAGTGGTAGAATATTGTAACGAGGGTATAAAATCTGATATAAAATTGTAAGCTTGATTTTCATCATTTTCTCTGGGAGAGTGCATAAAACTTTGCCTCTAGATTGTGAGTAATAGTTTTCAATAGCAATTGCGATTATGATCACACGATATTAATTTTGGATAATAAATTGAATTACGATTACGCGATATCAATTTGTAATGGAAAACATCGTTTCTATTATGCGATGTCAACTTTAAGCAAAAACATGAAATGTGATTTTGGTTTCTGATAACGAGCATCTAACACTTCTTTCCTGGCGTGATTACTATTACATCGATGAAAGTCGAAAGCAGCTCTATACGCATCAGATATTAAGGGTTGAAAATTCTACAACCACTCGCATACTGGTTTGTAGAGCAACTTAGTATGGTAATTACTGCTGCAACTAATTGTGACTTTCTGTAAGCTAGCTTCATAGCCAAAACTGTTTTTTGTTGCAATACAATTATCCAACATGTTTGATGTCTTCCCTCTGACACAAAATGAAATTTTACCAGTAATACTTTATACTGCTCTCAATTTGGTAATCATAGCTTACTATTTCTTTATTTCTGAAAAACAAATATTTAATTTAAATTTTAATGCTAAGTTGTTTTTTTTTTAGGTTAGAACAACAGAATCAAGATGAATTGGCAAGGTCATCTGGAAGAAATTTGCATATCAAAAAACATACTGTTTATTTTTTATTTGTTTTAACCAAAATCTGGTACCTAAGCCAAAACAAAATTCTGCAGTATTTTAAATTTATTTGATAAGCAATGAAAAAAAGGTAAACCTGTTTCGTTTCCATAGTCACCCAAAGAGGTAGCAACACATCGTTAAGCTTTTTGATATAGCAGGGCTTTTCACCGCTGGGCAGTCCTATTACACCTGCTCAAAGAAGAAGCATAAGAGAGAAGTAAAAGCTAATTTTTAATAGGAGCGAAAGAGCTTGCCGTGGGCATCTTTCAAAAAGAAAGCAACATGAGACATCAAATTGAATGTAAAAAGCAGAGCGAACTGTTTTGCACGTTGCATTGTTGACCTTGACATCAACGACATACTGATCAAGTCTTGATATGAAAATATAATTGCACATTCAGTACATATAGAAAAAAAGGAAGAAAAAAGTAGCACCTAGCATCTGTTGGTGCCTGATGACAGGAGGATAAATATGCACATTAACAAAATCAAAATAAAAACAATACATACCTAATCATAGTCCTTAGTATAACTGACTTTTTAGCAAACTAAAAATATAGAACACATATTCTCACTTTTTACAATGTCATTTTCTGTAAAGTGCTTGCTGCAAATGAAGACTTTGTGACTTACGATTAGTTTTTTAAAACTTTTGGTATGAGAAGAATGGATTAAATAGGCCTACAAGAGCTCAATAGTATCCTCCCTCCATGTTGCAGTGTCATAACCACGGATTTTTTTCCAGATGGCACAGAATAGAAAGACACCGAAGAATTATCATTTACTCCCATACTATCCGGAATGCAACAGCAGCATTTTGGTTTTTGACTCATTTTAAATCTACATTGTTTCCCTGTTGTAAGCTGACAAAAAACAAAAGAATAGGAAATATCTACATCAAATTTGTGAATAAAACTGCAATATGTAAATGCTAGCAACAATGGTCCAACTGGTTAACTACTGTAACTATATGCTGAAATTTTAAATGTTAAAAATTTATTACATCAAACATCAGATTGACCAACAAACCACTGAGCACCTCAAAAATAAAGAACAAAAGTAAATCAAACAACAACAATGAACAAATAATCTACCAGTATAAAGCTGGGTCTATTTAAAAAAAAATTGATCTGCTTCGTAGTGGTATAGTATCTTTTTTAATTAATTCAATCTCGTATGAATCCATGATCTATTTAGCCAGTACCATAGCCTATGTTTAACAGTAACACCAAATCTAACTAGCAGAGGTGGAATCCTCGAGGACGTCCTTGGCCTCGAGGACACATTTTGAAGTCCTTGGCCTCGAAGGTCAAGCCCTTGGCCTTGGCCTCGAAGCCTCAAGTCCTCGAAAATTGCCCTGTCCTCGGCTCGAGGACAGCACTATTTTTTGAACAGTTGAAAATTTCGTTGGAAAACGCCAGAAAATTTGCGAGCACCTTTTTTGTTTTCCTCACTTGGAGCATAGGCGTAGCCAAGGAGAGGGGGACAGGGGGTCCGCCCCTCCCCAATTGAAATTTCACCAATGACAAAATGTGACAAAAAGCCAATAGTTTCTTCAGTTTCAGTTTCTTTTTAGCATTTTTCGCTTACACAGTATAACTAACAACAATATTGAAGACCAGTGGTCCGGGTCCCCCCTTAATTCAATTTTTGCCAGCCCATTTAAACGATAACCCGAAGAAAACGGGAGTTTTTGTCCTAAAAGTTGCTATCTCAGGCCACATCTAGCCTTTTTGTGAACGTAATGCATTAATCAGGGCCGGATTTACCATAATATGACGCAGTACAGCAATAGCGTAGCCATGGGGAGGTGGGGGCTATAGCCTGTTTTTTTTGCGCTGGAATTGACTAAAAGCGATTTAAAGCATCATTTGAAACATATATTCAGGGGGGGCTAATTGTCAAAAATTAAAGTCACAAATCACTTTTTACTAGAATGGGTGATGGAATGATGGAATGGGAAAGAAAGGTTTGCCTGCAAAGAAAAGTTTACAAATCACTTTTTTATCAGAGTGATGGAATGGGCAATGAGAAAGAAAGGTTTGCCTAAAATCCTGGTCAAGGCGGTGATGAGTCTTTAAAAAGGAGCAGAAACGAAAGTTAGAATTGGATCGGGTTTGTCGGAAGAATTTTCTGTGAAAGTTGGTGTACATCAAGGATCTGTGTTGTCACCTTTGCTGTTTGCAATGGTGATAGATGAAGTAACGGAAAATGCGAGGAAAGGATGGATGAAGCAAATTCTTTATGCAGACGATTTGGTCCTAATGGGGGAGACTATGGAAGAATTGAGAGAGAACTTTGATGAATGAGAGAGGCGTTGAAAGCAATGGGATGAGAGTCAATCTTGGAAAGACAAAGTTGATGGTGAGTGGGATGGAGAAAGAAGCTTTCGACAGTAGATTGATCCTTGTGGCGTGTGTGAACACGAGTTATGTCTAACTCGGTGTTATGTAGAGCATGTGGTAAGTGGGTCCACGCAAGATGCACGGAGAAGAAGAAAGTTTCAGTTTATGTGAACAAAAACTTTGTTAGTAAGAAATGTAGAAGCGTGGTAAATAACTTTAAGGGATCAGCAGATGAAAAATTGTGTGATGGTGTGGAAACTGTGAGCAAGTTCACTTATCTAGGTGACGGATTGAATGCAACTGGTGGGTGCGAAACGGCGGTAACAGCTAGATCAAGAATTGGTTGGATGAAGTTCAGGGAATGCAGCGAAATACTTGAAGGCAGACGGTTTTCATTAAAGATGAAAGGAAAGATTTACAAAAGTTGTGTAAGATCAGCTATGTTGTATGGAAGTGAAGCATGGTGCTTGAGAGAAAAAGAGATGGCAATTTGAGAAGAACCGAAAGAGCTATGATTCGAGCGATGTGTGGTGAAGCTATTAAATCGAAGAAACAGCGAGGAGTTGATGGACATGTTGGGCATAAAGGAGTCTTTAGATAGGATGGCTAAAGCAAGCAGTATACAGGTGGTACGGTCATGTTTTGAGGAAAGAAGATGAAAATGTGATAGTGAATGGTTTGAAATTTGAAGTGAGTGGTAGTAGAGGAAGAGGAAGACCGAAACAAACGTGGAAAAAGCAGGTAGAGAATGAGATGAAGAAAAATGGACTGGGGAAAGAGGATGCATGTGATCGAACGAAATGGCGAGGAATGGTAAAGACAATGACCATACGAAATCTGGCCAACTCCGTCGACGGGGGAAAATACCGGATCTAACATGTGATATGATATGAAATCCATGAAACTTTGAAAACATACCCAAAAATAAACAATCAAATCTGATCGCTAAGGTAAAAACGCCAAACATAGGTTTTATCAACAAATATATCATAAACTCAGGAATAAGGGGAGGGGGCTATTCAGTGTTAGTTAATTACCAATCACTTCTCTCAAGTATCTTTCCATTAGCCCTTCCCCCAATTATTTTTCTTTATAAAATATAGATGAAATAGATTACTCTGTGTGAGTTTTATTGAATAATAGGATTTTATGATTTACCAGCAAGTAAACAAGAGAACTGCAATGTTATCATTAGCCATTTCTCATATAGCCCATTAATGCACCCAGTTGAATCATGTTTGCACTGCCAATTTCAATGCCACGTTCTAAAAGCATTATTTTCTATTAAAATAGCTCTAAAATTAAGTTCATTTTGCAAAAAAATGCAAAAAATTTTGAGCGCTGGCGGCTCCGCACCCAGACCCCAAACCTCCGGCCGCTGAGGCTTTGCCCCCTAACCCCATTGGCCTCCGGCGACTGGGGGCCCGCCCCCAGACCCCCAAAACAGTCCCCCATTGCGAATTTCTGGCTACGCGCCTGAGTACCAGCTTGGGACCTAGAGCTAAAATCGTAAGACTTCTTTTGGTCTTCACCTATATTTGGCAGAAAGATGTTGCGAAAATCTCCAAAGTGCCAGGGGCCTAGCGCGAAGTAAATCCGGCCCGGCAATAACATGGTTAGTTGACGTAACCATCTATTTTAACATTTTTCATTAACAATACAGTAATTCACCTCAACCTCACGGTTTTTATGCACAAAATACTTTTTAAAAAAAATTACTAATTAGCCATGGAAAATGCTGATTGAACGAATCATTGAACTTCAATTGAGGGGGCCTAGGCCCCATGGCCGAACATGTACTCCTATAACTGGTTATTGTCATGACAAAACAAAATCTCTAAGGAAAATCTTCGAGTGGATATTATTTACTGCTAAAATGTTGCAAGAGACAATGCACCTTACTTTCCCTACCTGGAACCAGATCACTTACAATTAAATTTAACTCCAAAATGCAAGATGTTAAACGTGTTTTAAACTTGAATTGCAAGTAAAAGGAATATTAAATGATTTGATTTTTTTCAATTGGCTTTCTAATGCCAAAAATCTAGTGCTTTTAAATGGCTCTAAACACTTGCAAAATGTGATTCAATGGCATTAAAATAGCTTTTTTTCCCAAAAATTACAAAATATCGCCCAACGGCTGGGGGCTTCGCACCCAGACCCCCAAAGCCTCCGGCGGCTGGAGCCCCACCCCCAAATCCCCCGTCTGTGATACCTTTGAGTTACACTAGCTTTCTCAACACGTTTCCAAGTTAAATATTTGCGTTTTTGAACTATCAGTTTAAGCCTCTTCCTTTGCAAAATCCTGGTTACGTGCCAACAGGCAAGGATTTCAGATCTTCCATCCTACGATATCTTTGTCCCACAAAAACTTCCTCTTTGGAAAATTTTGATGACGTCATTTCATGTGATTTGTGGTTTAGGCTTACCCAGTACTTAAATTGTAAAATTTTGCATGGGGGGACGCTTTTGCAGCCTTGACCAAACGCATTTGGCATGCGAAAGTACTCTAAGGAAGATTACGTAATTCCGTTGCCGAAATTGAACAGAACACCAAAAAAGAGTTCTTTGCCTAAATTGAAGTGTTTTTTCGCCAAAATTAGGTAAAGACAAAAAAAAAAAAGGTCTTCGCCGGAAATTGAAGGCGGTTTTTTGCCAAAATTAGGTGAAGAATTAGGTCTTTTTCGTCTGATCATCAGCGCTCAAATCTCGTTAGGAGCACGCTAAATCTCGATGGAGGGACGCGTCCCCCCTACAATTTAAGTGCTGGGCTTACCCCAATCAAAAATTCTGGGTACGCCAATGAATTGGAGATCGCCTGAAAAAAATTTTTTGAAGACCTTTTTTTTTTTTTGAGAACACTTGCGCCTGTGTCCTTGGTCTTTGGCCTCGAGCATTCCTGTCCTTGGCCTCGAGAGGTTCTGTCCTCGGAAGGCTGTCCTTGGCCTTGGCCTCGGATTTTTTTGTGTCCTTGGCCTTGGCCTCGAGCCTTGTGTCCTCGACTCCACCTCTGCTAACTAGTAACTATCCTATAGGGCTATTCCATTATATTTCAAAAAAATTTTGAGCATTTTATACCCAACCTCTGGGTAAGAGTCAATTAACTATTCTATAGATAGAGGCTGGCGTACTGATCAACCTGCATAATAAATTTTTCTAATCGGCCCAGTGGTTGCTGAGATATTGAAGATCGCCACTAGATGGCATACGCGAGTATAAAAATTTTAAATTTAGATTTTACGAGCTTTACTAAAGGTATCGACTTGGTTTTTGTGTCTAAATACATGTTTTTGGGGACAAGGAATCACAATTTTAGGTTATTTTCATGATAATTTCTCAGGAAAGTCTGTTATTTGAAGTTTTTTTAAAATTTTGGGGGCTAGGTTAAGGCCCGAAAATGGAAATGAAGGATTGCACTTAATAAAAAAAACAAATATGCCTTAAAGTCTTGACGGCAAACATTTTTTAATGCTTTTTCGTTTTTCCATGACAATTGTAGTCTTCATCACCTATACTGCATTTTTTGAAACAAGCTTCCAAAAATTCATACTTTTTTTTTCAAATTTGAATTTATTGCTTGCTCTATATAAATACAACAATTGATTGTTTCAAAACAATTACAGTTGTTTCATAATTTTGCGACAAAAATATGGCTGGTCTATGTATCAGAACCAAGAACTTTACCTTATTGAGCAATAATCAGAGATCATTCCCTCCAGTGCTTCACTATAAGTTAGTTGCCATGAGTGATTTTCATTTGATTATATTTCACCAAATGATATCAATTAGTGATTGTTCAAATTAGGCTATATAAAATGCTAACTAAAATTAATCAAAGTTATTTTGATCATTCTCACCAATTTCGCATGCATTATTTTAGAGCTTGCTCGCAAAATATTTAAATTTTTTAGTTAATTTTAGAGCAAAATGTTCGATTTTTTGGCCGTTCATTCAAAATTTACGCAATAATCATAGGTGGGCACAAGTCCGTTAATCGTTAATCCGTGAATAACGAAGCTAACTTTTTCATTAACTCGTTAATCCGTCAAAAAGTTTTTTCATGTTAACGGACTAAAGTAACTTCCGTTAAGTTCTGTTAACTTCCGTTAAGGTTTTTATCGTTAATATCTTGCACCATTCATTCATCAGACCGGCACAAACCAGTTTGCACTGGTAACACTTGTTGCATATTAGCACGAGTTTCATAGAAGAAAGCGAAGAATGGAGCTCTTTTTTGTGGTAAATAGTAACCTACAGCTTCATAGGTCTATTAATTATCGCTGTTCACAATTTCCAAAGATTTTCCCATCGCAGCTTCGTTGTGCATTTGAACTCGTTTTATCTTGAAATTAGAGTAGACTGTAAAATGTAACTTCCAAACACAGAAAGACCACCATAGCAATAAATATTTCCTTACAATCAGCTCAACAGCGTCAATACGTGTTCTAGAAGCGAGTAAATAAAACGAAATGTAAATTGCACGCAAAATGTTAACGGATTAACGGACTTTATTAACTTCCGTTAATTAAAGCTGAAAATAACGGATTAACGTTTACGGAGGTATGAAGTTTGTTAACGGACTAGTGGCAATAATTATCAAATAACTTGCCCACCTATGGCAATAATTATCAAATAACTGAAAAAAATTAACAAACCTAGACTGTTAATGGTATTGATTTAATAAAAAGGTCAATTAAAGTTTGCATCTCAATGTTATAAAGATTAACTTGGTTTAATTGTGTTCATTATGAAAAAGATGTAGGCTACAACAAAGAAATTATTAAACAATACCATATTATCAAACATCTGAACTGCTTACTCACGTAGGTCAATACTCATGTATTAAGTAATTCTGAGTGTGCTTAGATGTACTGTTTTCTCCCAGGACCTTGATATTCTTTTGTGCAGGTGATTTCAATTGTCATTTAACTTAATCAAATCAAAATCAAATTTTTCCTTATACTCGTTGTATTACGCTGAAGCATGTAATGAGTTTATGGGCCCATCTCCGCGTCATTGCGCCCAAGCAACACTGCTCCTTTCGAACAAATGTTGCTGCAGTAGCGAGCCGTTGGCAATACTATCTGACTTGACTGGCCCGAGATTTAACCTGCCGCTCCAGAGACGAACGCGTTACCGCTCGACCAACTGGCTGGTCATTTAACTTCATTCCAAGTAAAATTGCAATTGCACTATAAATAAATTTGCAAAGCTAGTTTCTTATTCTTTCAAATGACATACAATAGCAGTGAGTTGGAGATGAACCAAGTATATAATATTTTATCGTTTGCAATCAACATATTTGCTCATTTTTGTTTAATCGTTTTGCGTGCTTCTGGTCTAAAGGCTACCAAACCGGAAGCCTTGGGAAGAGTCACCAAAACGGTGACTACTTAAAATAAGCAATGCGAAAAAATTGTCTTCCCACAGAATTCGAACCTGCAGCCTTTGGATTACCGGTCACTGCTCTACAACTCGACCTGGAGAAGACGTCTCATCCAAGCTTAATTTTGGCTATTTAAACCCAGCAATTTGCTTGTTCTATGATTTTAACATCATAATTGACTTATTCATAGGCGTAGACAGGATTTTTGATTGGGGGGGGGGGGCCAAACCGCAAATCATATGCAATGACGTCATCAGAAACTTCGAAACAGGAATTTTTTGTGGAGGCAAATATATCGTAGAATGGAAGATCAAAAGGCGTGGCCGGGTGTTGGCACGAAATTAAGAACTCGTTCAAAGGGGAGGACTTAAAACAATAGTTAAAATGTGAAAATGTCTAAACTGGCAGACGTGTTGAGTAAAGAAGTGTACTGTAATTCAAACGTATCATTGACTGGGGTCTGGGGGCTGAGCCCCCAGCCACCGGAGACTATTGGGGTCTGGGGGCGAAGCCGCTGGGCGATTTTTTGCAGGTTTTTGGAAAAAAAAGCTGATTTAACGCCATTGGATCACATTTCGCACGTATTCAGAGTCATTTGAAGGTGCTATATTTTTAACATTTAAAAGCCAAGTGAAAAAGTTAAGTTGTTCAGTCCTTTTTTTGCTTGCTATTTCAGTCCAAAACACGTTTAAATTCTTGCATTTGGGGGTTAAATTTTGTAAGTGATTTGGCCCACGTAGGGGGAAGTAAAGTACATTGCCTCCTGCAATATAATAGCTGGAAACAGGGTGTCGAACCGTTTCAAATAACGGTTCGGGTTCAGGTTTAGCTCCTGCTCAAAATATTTTAGCGGTTCAGGATTGGTTCGGGTTCACTTGAGCACCATTTTCGAGGTTCAGGTTTGGTTCAGGTTCACTCAAGTAAAATATTACTGGTTCAGGTTCGGTTCGGGTTCATAGACTTAAAATTTATCTGTCGTTACTCGTTTCGTCCAGAAAAAAAAGAGAAATTGCTGATCCTGTTGATGATCACCACTGCTCTTATTGTGCGTGTACCAGCGCCAGCGGCATCCGGATATGGAAAAATACATTCTTACTTTTGTTAGGGGTTCAGGTTCGGTTTGGGTTCACTTGAGCACAATTTTGAGGGTTCAGGTTTGGTTCAGGTTCACTGAAGTAAATTTTTGCTGATTCAGGTTCGGTTTGGGTTCACCAAAATGAAGCGGTTCATTCGGGTTTACGGTTCGGGTTCAGGTTCGGTTCGACACCCTGGCTGGAAATAACAATCCGGTCGAAAATTTTTCTTACAGATTATTGTTTTCTCATGAAAACAACCAGTTATAGGAGTACATATCCGGCCAGGGGGGCCCAGGCCCTCTAAATTGAAAATTTTGTTCAATGAGCATTCTTCTTACTGTAGCTAGTTTTTTTCAAAACTATTTTGTTGCACAAAAACTGGCTAGGTGGAGGTCAATTGTACTGAAAAATGTACAATAGGTGGTTACGCCTGCAAATCATGTTATTGCCCGGGCCAGATTTACATTGTGTTGGGCCCCTGGTATTTTGGGATTTTGCAATATTTTCCTGCCAAATACAAGTGAAGACCAAAAAAATTCTTAGGTGAGCGCGGAGCCCCAGGCACAGTGCCATTTGTTAAATCCGTCCCTGGTTATTGCATGACGTTCATAAAAAGGTTACATGAGGACCTCTGTTAGCAAGTTTTAGGATAAAAACCCTTAATTTTACTCGATGTTATACGATTAAATTGGTTGGCAAACATTACATTGTGGGGTCTCCGGTCCCCTGAATCAATAGTATTGATAGGGGGGCATTTAAATTGGGGACCATTTAAATATTACTGTAGGGGGGCCATTTAAATTGGTTCGCAAAAATTAAATTGAGAGTCCCGGGCCCCCTGAATTAATATTATTGTTGGGGGCCCATTTAAATTGGGGGCTATTTAGATACTATTGTAGAGGTCCTATTTAAAGTGGTTGGCAAAAATCAAATTGAGGGGTCTGGGCCCCTGGATCAATATTATTGTAGGGGACCCATTTAAATTGGGGACCATTTAAATATTATTGTAGGGGGCTCATTTTAATAGGTTGGCAAAAATTAAATTGAGGGGGCCAGGGCCCCTTAGATCAATATTATTGTATGGGGCCTATTTAAATTTTATTGTAGGGGCCTATTTGAGTTGGTTGCAGGGGCGTATTCTCCATAGGTGCGGAGTGTGCGGCGCACGCCCTGTGAAAATTCTGCCAGCGCTAGCCAGGCGCGTCGATTTCTTGAAATCTTTGGGGGGTCCAACTTATAATAATCAGAACTTTTTTGGCGAATTCTTGCGAATTTCGTTGCATTGTTTGTGCGTCGCAATTGCACATTTGATGCAGTTTTTTTTTTCCGGATTAAGCCGTTTAAAAAATGAGCATACTGTATTTTGGATGAAAAAGGAAAAAACAAAAACTCGTGGAGGCTAAAAGTGGGTTGGTGAGGATGAAAGTGTATCTTGAGATAATAATCGTGTGAGAATATTTTTACCGTATTTTTTGAATGCGACCTCTTTCACACCAAACTTTTGGGACGGTTATCGGACCCCAATTCCAATGTCACGACTTTGAAAACTTTGAAAATCGTCTATATACCCAAGCCTGTCTATATTACTTTAAATGATGACACCCATAAGCGTAGCTAAGGGGGGGCAAGTACCCTCAATTAATGATAAAAGTAATGATAAAATTAATTAATGATAAAATTAATGATACAATTAATGATAAAATTAATGATACAAGTACCCTCAATTAATGACCCGTCAATGATAAAAATATTAAAACAAACCTACTGTTTCTTCAGTTTCAGTTTCTTTTAGCATTTCTCCGCACAACAGTGCACGCCTTCAACAGTAATTAACATGGACAAACAGGGGGCCCGGGCCCCCTCAATTTTTAATTTTGCCAACCAATTTAAGTGTATAGCCCAGGAAAAAAGTAAGAGTTTTGTCTTAAAACTTGCAACCTTTAGGCACTTATCTAACCTTTGTATAAACTTAATGCAATAACCACGACCGGATTTACCAAACAGCACAGTGCCAGAGGGCCCCGCGCTCAGATGGTGGGCCTAAGAGTTTTTTTGTCTTCAGCTATATTTGACTGGAAATTGCAGCAAAAATTCCTAAAGTTCCAGGGGTCCCGCGCAATGTAAATCCGACCTTTGGCAAAAACATGATTAGTTATAGGCCTTACCAATAACCATCTGTTGTACCAATTGACTTTCAAAAACAATTCACCTCCACCTCCCCAGTTTTTTTGCGACAAAATGCTTTTGAAAAAAAACTCGCCAGCGAAACCGCCCATTGAACAAATTATTGAATTTAAATTGAGGGGGCCTGGACCTCTAGGTCGTTACATGTACAACTACAACTGGTTATTTTCATGACAAAACAAAATCTCTGAAGACAAATCTTCAAGTGGATTATTATCTAGTGCTAAAATATTGAAGGAGGCAATGTATCTTACTTCCGCCTACCTGGGCCAAATCACTTAAAAAATTAACCCCAAAACACAAAATTTTAAACTTGTTTTGGACTTAAATTGTGAGTAAGAAGAGAATTGAACAATTTAATTTTTCAATTGTCTTTCTAAATGTTAAAAATCTAGTTTTTTCAAATTACTCTAAAAACGCGCAAAATGTGATCAAATAGCATTAAATAGCTTTTTTTTTCAAAAATTACAAAAAATCGCCCAGCGACTGGGAACTTCCCCCCTAGATCCCCGTTTGTGATACATTTAAGTTACACTAGTTTGCTCATCATGTCTCCCAATTTAGACGTTTTCACTTTTCAACATTTACTTCAACAAAAATTCTGGTTGCGTGCCAAACTAGGCCACGGCTTCTTATCATCCATTTTACGATAACTTTGTCCCGTAAAAAGTTTCTCATTTCGAAATTGTTTGATGGCGTCATTGCATGTGATTTAGTCCCCTTCCCCCCCAATCAAAAATTCTGATTCGCCAATGATGACACCGTCCATTAAGTCCTCGCCCGGATGGCACCATTTCTATCGACGCCACTGCCGTTCCGTAGTTGTTAGCTTTGCGACTTCCACAACTGAACTAGATAATCAACCTAGCTAACAGGTACTAATCTTTTTCCAAGCTAATACCGGTAGCCTATTTTTTCGTCAATGGCCCAATGGAGCATAAATTATTTTCGTCAATCAAAGAGCTGCTTGGTTTTGGTAGAACAGTTTTACTAAAAGCAAAGAAAAAATCTTTCCGCAAATAAATGATTGTAAAATAAAACAGGTCAATTGCGTATAATATCTAGGAGTATTTCTTGATAACAAACTTCCTCTGAACTATGCCATATTGAATATATTGAACACATTGAAACCAAATTATCAGCTGTTTCTGGTGCCATCTATAAATTGCGCAAGTATATAACGCATAGAGCTGTAATGTCAGTTTATCATAGTTTGGTATATTCTCATCTTCAATATGCAATTATTTGCAGTGGAAATTCTTCCAAAATTATTAAACGCAAACTACAAGTCAAACAAAATCGTATCATAAAAACATTATGCAACAAATTTGGTACAAAAACTAGATTAAAACCATTATATGAACAAATGCAAGTTCTAAATATCCATGGAATTTACAAATTAGAAGTTGCAAATTTATGGCCAAAGTCAATTTAAATAAATTGCCCCTTATTTTTGGCAATCAAATAACGATTTTTGGAACTTTGTCCTCTATTCATACGTACTTGACCCGAAGTGCTTCTTCCAAAAATTTTTATGTGCGAATAACATTGTTGGTAAAAACTAATCAATCGCTTGAAATTTCTGGGATTAAAATTTGGAATAGTTTACCAGACATACAAGAGATATAGACAAAACATCATCAAAGATATTAAAGCTTTACTTTTTGAGATCCCATGCCAGTTTGTAAGTGAAACCATTATTTACTTGACTGGATATTAAAATGCAAGCCTATCTGTGTGTGTGTGTGTTTTTCCTGTTTTTCCTTTCCTGTTTTACCAATTTTTTTCATTTTTTTCTAATTACCAAAATCAAAACAAAACTTCCGTTGGTGTCGAAATCCTACAGCCCAATTTTGTACTATTTCTAAGAGGAGCAGACTCGGCGACCGTGTCACTTGATTAAGCGACTTTCTTATTTTGGTCTGTTGCTCCTTCTCGTCGTGCTAAATCTTGTCTTTAAATGTTTGCTGAATTTGCGATTTACGCATTTGTTTTTGCTCGGCATTAAAAGATTGCAACTACTACTAACTTTTACTATGGGCAAAACAGAAACGAAAAACGAGCTTTAGTCTACCTTCCTCTGACGCTGCGAGTCTCAGTCTGCCCTCGCCCCTCAGTGTCCTACTATAACAGTGGGGACTTTCCTCATCTAGATTTCACTGACAGACACTCAGGCACAATAATGAGGTTGTGACGTACGCAAATAAAAATTGTGCAAAATATCGGCTAGATAATAAACATACTCGTATTATTGTGAATATATTTAAAATCTTGGCCTAGTGCTGTGGTATACAGTTTTCAAGATTTTGAGCAAGAAAAATCTGTCAAGACAGAAATGTTATTTTGTTAGTATTCATGACAAATACAAACACGTTCATTTTTATTGGGGGGGTCCTTTACTCTTTGGACCCCCCCCAATGCATATCTTTGGGGGGGTCAGAACCCCCCCCGACCCCCCCGGGAATCGACGCGCATGAGCGCTACTCACAAAAAATTATTTATTTGAAACTTTTATTATATCGATTAGTTTTTGAAACATTCCTGCCAGCGCAACACAATCCAATGCTTTTTTTCTTTTACGAAACTACTGGAGTATAACGAAACCATTCGATTCGTTCAAGAAACTTTGCGCACCTGAGCCACGCTGTACCTTGCCGTGTATTTTGGCTTGGAGATATATTAGACCGGCAGCCCAGAGGTTATTTACCCCAAAGACGGCGGAAGGTTTGATGCGCCTAAAATGCACGTCTTTACTCACCTTTTAAGAAAATGTTTTACTGGCAAGTCAAAAGTTCGGCTAAGACCCCCCAAATCCACAATTTATGGGGGGTCAAAATGGCCTTTATTTACCCCAAAGACGGCATGGATAAAAATTGCGTAAAATCGTTCTCTGGGGTCCACTGAACAATGAAATGGCGAAGACAGTAACTTTAGGTTCGGCTAACCCCCCGACAGTAACGAATTTAGGGGGGTCAAAAATGGCCTTTGTTTACCCCAAAGACGGCATGGATAAAAATTGCTCAAAAACGTCCGTTGGAGTCCACTGAACACAAAAATGGCAAAGACAGTAACTTTAGGTTCGGCTAACCCCTTGACAGTAACGAATTTAGGGGGCAGGCTCAAAATACAGGGTGGGCCGTAAATAACGCACCAAAGCATATTAAACAATATTGATAATAATAACACCAAAGCATATTAAACAATATTGATAATAATAATAATATTTCACATCACAATTTACTTTTAATTCTTGGGTGCGTAACTTACGGCCCACCCTTTTGTTATAATTATCAGAATTGTTTTATATGCTTTGGAGCGTTATTTACGGCCCACCCTGTATAAATTGCCTTTATTTACCTGGAAGACGGCATGGATAAAAATTGCTCAAAAAACGTCCGTTGGGGTCCACTGAACGCAAAAATGACGAAGACAGCAACTTTAGGTTCGGCTAACCCCTTGATAGTAACGAATTTTGGGGCGGGAGGCACAAAAACTGACCTTTTCACCTGGAATAGGGCAACGGTAAAAATTGTTAAAAACATTCTTGCAGTTAGTACGCTGAACACATAAATGGTTAAAACAGTTACTTTCGGTTCGGCTATCTCCCTGACAGTAACTAATTAAGAGGGAAGCTCAAAAAAATTGCTCTTATTTATTTGAAAACGGCAGGGGTAAAAACTGCCCAAAAATGTTTCTCGGGAGCCCACTGAAAACAAAAACAATAGCAATAAACTTTGGTATCCTCAAACTAATTCTTACTCTTACTGCAAAAGTCATTGCACCACTAAATACGGCTTTACAGTACTGCTTTTGAAAAAATCATTTTAAGTTGATGGCGTCATCGATCATTAAGTAACGTGATAGTCGATTAGAGCAAAAATGACGTCATGTTGCAGTGACGTTGTCTTTTCAAGCGATCTAGATTTTGCGTCAGCTTGTCTTTTCAATGTGAGTCATATGATAGAAAATTTGTTGATCGTCAATCTTCTGAAACAGTGCTCGATGATGTACCACGTAAAATTAGAGCAAAAAACAACTATTAAATCACAGTAAAGTTTACTAAAAAAATTACAAAAATTACGAAATAATTTTCTATATATTACTTTAAATAACGAAGTATATAGGCTTCGTTATTGAAAGTAATAATAGAAAATTTATTCAGTAAATTTTTATGGGCCATATCACACCACAAAAACTGCTTTGAATTATAGCACAGACTCAAAACAATCCAGAGCATTTCAAAAAAGATCTAAAACACTGTGATAAATTAATAAGTCTGCGTATTACCAATATTCAAAATGCTCTTTCCGTTATTAAGTCTTTCGTTAATTGCTTTGAGTCCTACGTTCTATGAGTCTTTTGCCAGTGCGAGTTCTGCGACTTTATCAACTTCATTAATTTTAGAGTTTATCGTAATGAGTGCACCGTTGCAAAAACTTTAATAAAATTTTTTTCTGCTTGCAAATAATTTCGGAACAGGTAAACGCATAAAGCTTACTTGGAATGAAAGCATTATTCCGAAATGTTACATTATAAAACCTATGGCATTTTTAAAAGAGAACTGAAGTAAATTCACTGGGACTACATAAACTTAGAGCAAACGTATTTGATTAGATGGGTGTTGACTCTATCCTCCTTCACCCAGCCGAGACAAAGATATTTTACTTTAACATGACCTAGGGCATCTCTGGTCATTATTTTTATTGGCAGTCCTAGCTGACAATGATAACCTCTCCGACGCCATTTTAGTTCTATCCTAAGGCAACGCCACAGTTAGACTAAACCACAAAAGCCTTTTAACCTATATAGAGGTTAATATAGGCCTCTATGGGCTAGGCTACTGCATTGAAACGTCAGGGTTACCAATGAAATTTTAATTAGGAAGGTTCCTACGTAGGGTTTGAAGTAAAATATCTCTGGAACGGCTGGCTCAAGAAGGATGGAGTCAATTACGCCAAATCTAATCTAATACGATTGTCTTAACTTTAGATACCCCATTGATTTTGCTTGCAGTCCTCTTTCATCATAAAAAGGCGCATGATAGCATCTAAACTGGAGGCAGATGCAAAAACGTAGCTAATGAACAAGATTGACGGGATTTCTGTAATCGCGCGCATTGAAATTATTCTAAAACTTTGAGACCATTATTCATATGATGTACTGCACAAAAAACTAACACTTGTTGAATTCAAGTTGCAGCAAGATCACATTATTCTAGCATTGATAACACGAATTTCGTTTAAAACCACGTTCTACACTGGCAATATTTTAAAAATTCTTGATTATTTTTAGTTTGAACTTCTCAATAGACACTATTAAGGATTAATAGCGTTCATTTTTGGTGTTATGAAGACACCAAAGACAATGAGGTGGTCTCGATCAAACAGATCAACGAAATTACCACATTAAATGATGACGTTAATAACGACAGCAACTTAATTTTCAATATATGGTAGGCCTCTATGTAAAAATTAGTCGTGCAATTTTGGCCCATTCTAGTACATTAGGCGTAAAATCGTGTGCGTAAGAGTGTGTTCTTATTTAATTTTAACCGACTGTTGTCTGTATGAAATAAACTAAAATGCGCTTATTTGCTCACAATTTTACACCCAGCGTAGACCGGGACCAAACAGTTCATCAGGTTCTTGGAAGGCAATATAAGGCGTTTTTCCATAAGTACGAACAGGTTTGGAATATACCATAATTATTGGCTACTGTATAATCCAACATTTGAAGATAAAGCTTATGTTTTTGCATTGACAAATGCTTGATAAAAGGGCATATAGGACATAGGTCACATTTGGCTTTTCTGGTATTTTAAGCAAGAATCTTCCAAAAATTGTTTTGGTGCTTATTCTTCTAACATCTTCGTTTGATTGATTTTTATATTTGGGCTGATGGATCAGTATTTTTGGTCTTGCTACTGCAGCGATGCACCTTCTGTTGAACTAAAACAACCTCACTGCTTCTTGCTTTTTTTTTTTTTTTTTTTTGTAGAGTAGAGCATTCATTTGGAAATGGTTTGAAATTTTGTTCTCTCCCTTTCCTTACCCACATTCCATTATTCAATCATTGCTTTTTGGCAACGAATACTACGTCCGGTAGTTGCTCTTTGGAAATTAAGTCTACTAGATTGTCTTTTGCTCACTTTGCCAGTGTCCACAAAACTAGGCCCAATTGACGACTTTGCCAACTTTAGCTCCAAATTCTGAACTCATTTCTATCTCTATAATGGTTCTGTCACATTTTCAAGACCCCGCATAATCTATTACATAAGCTCGTTTAAACTTACTGTATAGCGTTTGTCTTGTCTCACACCATAACCCGATGTGATGGAAATGTTTTATAGCAGAGGTCAGTAACCTATTTTGTGACATGGGCCAATTTAAAAAAAAAAAATTGTGGAGCTATTCCTCAACAAGATACAATATGGTGCCATTTAGCCAATTCGCAGGAATTTGTAGCTCCATTTAAAGAACCGGTTACAGATATAGTTCCAGCAAAACCTTGAGTAGCCCACTGGATTTACAGAATTACGATCATCCTTCTTGACTTGAAAAAGTGAAACAGGATTTTCTCTAAAAAAGCTTTTCTTTTGTGTTCACAACTCAATGTTCGTTTGTATCTTTTAAACAAAACTTGATCCTTTTTTTACAACTTTTACATGTTCCAGGTCGCAGATCATTGTAAAATAATACTCAGAATAGAGATTCGCGACCAGAAAGCAAATTCCTCAAGGACGTGTTTACTAACACTTGAATTTGTCAAATAGATATGCATGATAGTTGCAAGCTGTGATACAGTACTATTTGACACTTTTCCGCCGTTTTGTGCCAATCTATCTCTTCTATTAGTAGGTCTCAGTTTTTGGATTAGAACTGGGTTCTGTTGCATTAGTAATGTAATCCATTATGTTAATTAATATTTTGGGAATACGCATGTTGGACTTACGAGTTGACTACTCAAGCAAACATCTTGCTGTTTGTGCTAATAATGATAGACTAATTAAATGTTTTCAAATACCTCTGCTTCTTCAAAAAGAACTGCAAATTTATGATCTTTGAATTTATTTGAGCTGATAAATCTAAGATTTGTCATCATTAAAATTCTCCGCGCTGAGCGATTTGTGCAATGTTTAATCGAAATCGTAAACTAGCCAGCGAGTATTTTGAATGCTGGTAATATGTAAATTTATCACATTTTTTTGAGATTCTAGATTTTTTTGAGATACTATACTCGTATTAGTTGCTTCGAGACTGTGATGCAAATTTAAGGCAGTTTTGATGATGTGATATAAGACATAGAAAATTTACTTAATTTTATTTTTTTGATTTTGCCGTAGCACAATTAACTGTGCGGGACCGGTGCGTCTTGAAATTACTGCTATTGCAATTACATTTTATTCACCAAATTGCCTTGGTCAGGAGACAGCAAAGGGACCTTTTGGTCTTTGAGTCAAGCTGTCACTTGCCCGCCAGTCTACCACACACGATGAAAGCTTCACACTACCCTTTCAATACTGAAAGTCAAGCAAAGAAGCAGTGAGTTCCAATTTTTATATATAGTCTTTGGTTTGACCCGACCGGGAATTGAACCCAAGTTTACCGTTTCAGTAACAGACGCTCTATCCACTCAAACACTGATCGGTTCAAGGACGTAATCTTTACTGCAAAACACTTTCGCGAGCAATCTTTGAACTTGTATGATTTTTGTGAAAACGAGATAACTGCTCAAACGTAACGTCATTGAAAACGACGGCATTTTTGCTCTAATCGACTATCACGTTACTTAATGATCGATGACGCCATCAACTTAAAATGATTTTTTTCAAAAGCAGTACTGTAAAGCCGTATTTAGTGGTGCAATGACTTTTGCAGTAAGAGTAAGAAATTAGTTTGAGGATACCAAAGTTTATTGCTATTGTTTTTGTTTTCAGTGGGCTCCCGAGAAACATTTTTGGGCAGTTTTTACCCCTGCCGTTTTCAAATAAATAAGAGCAATTTTTTTGAGCTTCCCTCTTAATTAGTTACTGTCAGGGAGATAGCCGAACCGAAAGTAACTGTTTTAACCATTTATGTGTTCAGCGTACTAACTGCAAGAATGTTTTTTAACAATTTTTACCGTTGCCCTATTCCAGGTGAAAAGGTCAGTTTTTGTGCCTCCCGCCCCAAAATTCGTTACTATCAAGGGGTTAGCCGAACCTAAAGTTGCTGTCTTCGTCATTTTTGCGTTCAGTGGACCCCAACGGACGTTTTTTGAGCAATTTTTATCCATGCCGTCTTCCAGGTAAATAAAGGCAATTTTTGAGCCTGCCCCCTAAATTCGTTACTGTCAAGGGGTTAGCCGAACCTAAAGTTACTGTCTTTGCCATTTTTGTGTTCAGTGGACTCCAACGGACGTTTTTGAGCAATTTTTATCCATGCCGTCTTTGGGGTAAATAAAGGCCATTTTTGACCCCCCTAAATTCGTTACTGTCGGGGGGTTAGCCGAACCTAAAGTTACTGTCTTCGCCATTTCATTGTTCAGTGAACCCCAGAGAACGATTTTACGCAATTTTTATCCATGCCGTCTTTGGGGTAAATAAAGGCCATTTTGACCCCCCATAAATTGTGGATTTGGGGGGTCTTAGCCGAACTTTTGACTTGCCAGTAAAACATTTTCTTAAAAGGTGAGTAAAGACGTGCATTTTAGGCGCATCAAACCTTCCGCCGTCTTTGGGGTAAATAAACCTTCTGGGCTGCCGGTCTATATAGCGGACGGTGACGATGCTTTTTTCGTCAAAAATCCACGCATTTTAAGTGATCGGCTCGTGCGCTTGGAAAAGAGCACGAGACAAGGCGTAACGCCAAATAAATGTGTGCAAAAAGAACAAGACCATGAAATTGACAGCAACTTTCCGTTTTGCTAATCGCTATACCGGTAGTTTTGTTTGTAAGGTTTAAATGTAAATGAACATTTAAATCAATAAAATAGTTCTAAATTATTTCTAAAATCTCGATGGAAAATAGTTTAGAGGGCATAATCAAAAAGCCGTTTCCAAGCAGAAGCTATAGTGAAAAATTAGGTATGCGTCTCTTTCAAAACTTGACTTTTCCCAACTGCAATGGCCTGCCAAATATGGTGAATATAAAGCAAAATTTCCAAAAGATTTGTTAAACAAAGTACAAACAATTCACGGACCTCTGTTTGATTATAGTCGCTTAGAAAACGAAGTTTTATGTGCTTTACCGCTCCAACAATTTTGTTAAAAAACATGCACATGAGCTAATCACTTTCATAAAATCTATGAACCTCCAACCTGGATTTTCAGAAGTGTACAAGCTTCGTCAACTGATATGTACTATTCCGAGAAACACAGCTTCTGCTGAAAGAAATTTTCCGCTTTGAAGCAAATAAGCACATGCTTTCGGTGTGGTCAACATCAAGAACGTCTTAGTGGACTAAGTGAGGCGAAAACCATTTCACTTTTGTTTTGTTGTTTTTTTTAATCAATACTTTTGCTGCAACAGTGTTGACAGAATACAAACGGTGACAAACTCCAACCCACTCGTAGTGTACAATGAGCCAAGTATAAACTCTCAACTGAATGTCTCCTAATCTGTGAACTATATGCGTCATTCCCATAATGTGCTTGTTACTTTGTTAGATCTTTATTGAATTTGTTACTTTGTTAGTTATTTATTGAATTATTTAGTCTTGACACTTCTAAATTTTAACGGCTAGGCGACATCTTGCTGTTACATTTGCATTTTAACTTCGCCGGTGGGTTCACTTCTGCGTGACGTATCTGTATTGTCATTTAATTTTGTATCGGAAATTAGTTTGAGCAGAAAAGGACTTTTTTGTAATATTTTTTTGGAAAATAACTGATTTACTTAAACTGAAGTGTCAGTGCACACCCTGAAAAAATGCTCACCGTACGCCACTGGTTGCTTGGCCAAAATTAAATTGAGGGGGCCCGGGCCCTTTAGATCAATATTATTATAGGGGGCCCATTAGAGTTGATTGGCCAAAATTAAATTGGGGGGGCCCAGGCCCCCTAGAATCAGTATTATTGTAGGGGGCCCATCTAAATATTATTGTAGGGGCCCATTTGGGTTGGTTGGCAAAAATTAAATTGAAGGGGCCCGGGCCCCCTGGATCAATATTATTGTTAATTACTGTTGTACGCTTGTACTGTTGCACGCAAAGATGCTAAAAGAAACTGAAACTGAAGAAACAATAGTCTTTTTTGTGACGTTTTTATTATTGGTAGCGTTTCAATTGGGGGGGGGGGGGCCGGGCCCCCTGGGCCCCCCCTGGCTACGCCTATGTACTTATTATACTCGTATTATATCATACTTATTATATTAAAAACATCATAATTGATTTATTATTAAAATCATAGAACAAGCAAATTGCTGGGTTTAAATAGCCAAAATTAAGCTCGCGAGGAGACGTCTTCTCTAGCTCAAGTGGAGAGCAGTCGACTGGTAATCCAAAGACAGCTGGTTCGAATTCTATGGTAAGACAATTTTTTCGCATTGCTTGTTTTAAGTAGTCGCCGTTTCGGTGGCTCTTCCCTAAGCTTCCGCGCTGGTAGCCTTTAGGCCAGAAGCACGCAAAACGATTAAACATTAAAACTCTGGCCTGCAAACGTCAAAAACATCATAATTGACTTATTATTAAAATATTTGCTCATGATATTTTGGAGCTAAATTAGTTAAAAGGTGTACACAGGATGTTTCAAAAAAACATACTGGTATATTATAGAAATAATACCAGTATATCGGTATGTTACTTTTGAAACACCCTTTGCAAAGATTTTGCTAAGGTTAAAATTGTATTTTAAAACAAAAATGCTCTAAACAGCATTGCAACAATGACATCAATCTTGTGATTGACTAGCATTTATTACATGAGTCAGCAAGACCAACTTAATGCTATGTATAATTTGTGGCCAAAACGTCTGCTAATGTTCGATACATGTTACATGCAGCCAGTGGCGGATCCAGAAAATTTTGGTGGGGGGGGATTTGAAGCCAAAACCTCAAAAATTCGGATGTCTTCACCAAAATTGAGACTGATTTTTCGGCCGAAATCAGAAATTCAAACGTTTTTTTCGCCCAAAATCAGGTGGTCTCCAAAAAAAAAAAAAAAAAAAGGTCTTCACCAAAATTGAGACTGATTTTTCGGCCGGATTCGTTACGTTTAGGTCGGTGGGGGGGGATGCATCCCGAAGTGGAGCCGAATTATTCAAAATAAGGGCTGATTTTTCGGCCAAAATCATAACTTTTAGGCTGGTGGGGGGGGATGCATCCCCCCCATCCCCCCCCCCCCTAAATCCGCCACTGCATGCAGCTGTATTGTTATTTGCTCAGCTGCATTGTATGAAAACTAAAATGCTCAAAATTTGTCTCTTTTCATATCCATACTTTCATTTCACTTAAATGAAGAAATTTTTATGTGCTGTTTTTATTGCATTATCTTGGTAGCTGAATAGTGAGATTGTGATACAGCAGCAAAACAAATTGTTCTGTTTACACACATTGCTAATCAATTGTCATCGTAAATTCTGTATCAAAAAGAAAGAACAACTTTTATGCTACCCCAAAATATTTTTGTTTCAAAATTTCATTCAATCCTTCATCCCCAATTTTTGACCCCAATTTACCCCCAAAAAACGTAAAAAAACTATCAAAACACAATTTTATAGTGACATTAGCCTTAATTAAATCCCAAATTTAGATTCCTCACCCCCAAAAACATATACTTAGACACAAAAACCAACT
This sequence comes from Trididemnum nubilum, assembly GCA_963965965.1. Classification (NCBI taxonomy): domain Eukaryota; kingdom Metazoa; phylum Chordata; class Ascidiacea; order Aplousobranchia; family Didemnidae; genus Trididemnum; species Trididemnum nubilum. The sequence goes on from CAWYPQ010000446.1 coordinate 33,126, forward strand.
TTCTGCCATAAGTAAGGGCCTCAAAATTGATTTTTGTATTTTTATGTACTCTCACCTGACATCTAGTCGTGATTTTCGATATCTCATTAACGGACAGTCCGATTACAATTTTTTTTTTTCTTTATAGCTAGTGTCATCCTGTATAGATGATCTATAAGCATTTTATATAAATTTTCCGACCTAGCGTATTTGGCATTTGTTGAAATATAATGAAACAGCCCTATACTTTTTGCCGATACTAATCATCATTTTATTTGCATTTAGTATTTTGACTTTTCTAGTTTACTGATACCTGTCAATCAACTGAGATACTGATTGTGTTTCAGATTTTTGATTTGAAATTATTACAGCAATTAATCAAATTACCTAACGGACTGGTACCAGTAATAGAGTGCACATGATGCAGCACTTGTCCTATCATGGATTGGTCCAACAGTATGTTTAATAGGCTGCAATTAAACATTACAAGATTAATAGGCTTACCACTAAGACCACTGTACTAAAACATTTCTACAAAGTTTTTTATAAATCTACCGGTATAGGCCTACGGAGAACCGATACTACAGACTGTCAGATCATAAATGACACTATTTGCAACCTATCCGAACTAGGCTATAAGATAGCCTACTTATTTTCCTCACCAACTCATCATATTTATTGTGATACTGGCTGCTGTGAAGCCTATTACTTTATATTAATACTGCAGACCTATGGTAGCAAATATCATAATAGAAAACTGTAATCAAATGTTATTTACGAAGTAGGCTACCACCAGACCACTGTCTGGTATAGTCGGCTACTTATGCTACTAATTTCTCCAACTTCTATACATCTTCGCAACTTAAAGTTTTGTTTGACAGACCACAATAGGTCTAACAAAAGCAAACTCAACTTTAAATCTGTGGAAATCGTTAAGCCAAGTTTATTTTCGTCTTTTAGTGAACTTGACCTTGCTTAATCCCATTTCATTGCATTGTATTCGCGGTATTTTTTCCAAAATATCCCGTCCACCGCTAGGGGAGCCAGACGAACACGCAAAACGCTTTGCCTGATATCTTGTTACTGTAGGATCCATGGTTAGATATAGCCTGTCTGCTACTTCCTCAAAACATGTTTTCAACCGAGCATGTGAAACGCCCCAAACGCTGAGAAAAGTCGAATTTTGAGGTTTTCCTCCATTTAAGCCAATGCATTTTATTCTGCCAACTCAGATTTGGCTGAGTTTTCGCTCCAAAAATATGCGTGTGACGTCACATGAAACCCTCCTATAAAACACGCTAAATAAAATCGCCGTCTAAAATCAAGCGCCCTAAAGTGAGCTTCATAGTTTGCTCAATAGAACCACTTTCCCTCCAGAAGTACTCCCATAAACCAATATTTGTCGGAATCTACATTTGATTTGAAGAATCGTTACAGTTTTGCAACACAAGTCGAAAATCGCTACAATTTTGCATTTGATTTGGAATCGAACATCATTGAAAAACTTTGTAGGGAAAAAGCAGTACTAAGAAAAATCAACAACATAGTAAGAGATGATCCAAGGCTAGTGCAAACATTTGAATTCAAAAATTAGATTATCGACAAAAATTGCGAACTCGCCCACTACTTAAACTTTAAGTATACAAGTGCAAGTAATTTTTATATTAGCGAGGTTTTATCAGTAGAAGATCTCATACGTTTTTTTATGTTAAGTAAGGACACTAATTACTTAAGTGCATCTAAATTCTTGAACATACCAATTCCAATTGCTTATAAACCAATACTACAGGCGCGTCGCCAGCGGGGGGGCAGGGAGGGCAATGCCCCCCCGATTTTCGTTTTTGCCCCCCCCCCGATTTTTTCTTGCCCCCCACGGTATTTTTTTGGGAGGCAGAAGTTGCTGTTTTTGGGCTGAAAAAACGTTAAAGTTTGTGATTTCGGCCAGAAAAATTTGGTGAAAACCTTTGCCCCCCTGATTTTAATTTTGCCCCCCCCCCGATCTCGCGAAGCTGGCGACGCCCCTGCAATACTAGCAACCCCAATAAAAAAAAAAATTAAATCAAAATAAAACCAAAACATCCACCAAGCGATTTGAAGAAACCTCCTTTAGCAGCTGGAATGTGACGTCGCAAACGATATCCAAGGGACTTAGCAACAGTATCTAAATTTTACTGAAATTATGTTTTGAAATAGTGACCCAACTAGAGATGGCGCGGATAACAAAAAATGCATCCGCATGCTGCGCTGCGTTCGCAAACCTTGTCCGCATGCTGCACCGCACCGCATCCAAATACAACTAAGTTCACGCTGCACCGCGCCACACCGCAAGTTAAATATCCTATAAATTTCCGCTAACATCAGAAAAAAATTAGCTCTCTAGCTTCTGACATATAAAAAAATTGAGTTTAGGGGTATTATTTTGGACAGTTTTCAAAAAGGTCACTCTCTCAAACCATGTCAAAATATTTGTTTTTTAAACTTCTGCCTATATAAAAAAAGTAATGCCCTAGCTTGAGCCGTTCAAAAAACTAATTTTGGGGGAATCCATTTGGGGGCCCCTGGAGGGGTGGTACCCCCATACTATGTCAATCTGTTTGTTGCTTAAATATCTACCAATATAAACAAAAAACTTTCACCCTAGCTTGAGCAATAAAAAAAATTAGGTTTTTAGGGCTCCATTTTGGGTGGGTTCTGTGGGAGAAGCCTCAAAAAATTTCAGGACACAAAATTGCATTTGCAGCTCAACAAATTTACACAAAAATTACATATCGATGTTGTGTGGTTTAGGAGAAGTTTTTTACGTTTTAGGAGAAGAAGAGTGCACAAAATTTAGAAAGCAAAAAATGGAAAAAGAAAAAAAACTTAATGTGGCTGACCGTGTACGTAGGGATGAAAAAGTATCTTACGACATACAACCATGTGAAATATTTTTCGCCGTACTTGAGCCGTTTTTGAATAAGACCGCTTTTTACACAAAACTTTTGAAGTAGTTTTCGGGTCCTAAATCTAAAGTTACGGGACTCATTGCCTTGACATTTGGCACACACAAATAACTTATGAATCTCAAACTGCTGTCAAAATTTCATGTAGCTAGACCAAACTATTATCGAGTTATAAGTAAAAGTCCGAAACTTCGCACTTGTCAACTTTGAAAATGGCCGAGTAAAAACTAAAAAACATGCGACGTGAGATCAATCGCTCAATTATAGGCCTTCAGGTTTAATGTGCCGGGTGTCATTAAGTATGAGCCGTCGCTTCATTTTCGGCAGCTCTGCGACTCGTGTATGAGCACGCGTGCATCCTTTCCATCTCTCCTATCTAAGCTATTCCCCAGACCTAGCCCTAACCCTAATGCGTGCATGCATGAGAAGAGCAACAGTGCGTGCACACTCATACACGAGTCGCAGAGATTCCGAAATAAAAATGACGGCTTGTACTTAACAACACCCAATCTGCTTTTTGTGTACTTTCTATCAGTTTTTCTGCACCATATATTGGCAATCAAAAACAATCTACCAGTCTACCTGATGATTCCATGCAACTACTGTACTAATCCTGAACCAGTAGCTCAAATAATGAAATATAAGGTATCACGTGCTCTGCATGCTGTCACAAGCTACTACACTTGTATGAAACTACCCTATGTATTACACCTTTGCTGTTTGCATGTGTGTTTGATTGTGGAATTAATTTTGCTACTATGTAGGCGATTCTGTCATTGGAAATTTGTGTAGCCTAGTCTTCGTACTCTACTACATAGGTCTACAGATCTGAGATAGGCTACTGACATATACAGCATAGGATCGAAAGCCTAATTCTTGATGCCATGACCTGTTGACAAATAGGCTACACTGAACTAACTCTGTGACTCTGAAATGCAAGCGCATGTGTAGTAGAAACTGTTGTCTAGCCTTGGGCTTGTACCAATACCATAGGCCTACTGCGTACAGGGTGGGTGTGTCGCTAGGCTTTGTTTTGTGCCTCTACTCTGATGATTGTTTCCCGCAAACCTGTTTTTTCTACATTTGTCAGCCTTTGTTTTATCTTCTCACCGAACGTCGTAAGCCTTTCCCAGTCTAGCCTACCAAAACCAAAATCTTTTTGTTGGTGTCAAAAAACACGTTCAGCCGATCAAAACCAAGCTTCTTGTGGCCAAAATAGCCGATTTTAGGATGCTCCGAATTCTGAAAAAATGAACTTGAACCGAAGGCACCTTTACTGTTTTAGTAGCATGCATTGTCTTCAATTCATATACGGTAATAGTTACATCCAGACTAACCATTGTTGTTCATAAAGAGAAAATCACCAGCAATAATTGTAAAAAAAATGTAAAAAAATTATTGTACGCGGCGCTGCGCTGACGCTGTGACGTAATGCAGATTTTAGTTGCCACGCTGCGCGGCGCGGTGCACCAACAACAGCGCGCGGCCGCGTACGCTGCGCTGTTGCCATCTCTAGACCCAACTACGTAAAGCGAGATAGTAAGTACATGGTCATTGATAGTATGATACTTAGTTTAAACATGTAAATGCGTTCATGACAGAATTTCACAACTTTCGTGGTTATTCGAGCTTCGAAAATTTATGTAGGTACCCAAAAAGGTCATCAAAATAATGAAATAACTTTAATTAAAAACTCAACTCTCAAACTCAGCACTTTTTACGAGTTAGTTCTGCAAATTGCAATTGCACATAATTATTAAATCTGTTGTTTCGCAATGAAAGTTTGTTAATTAAATTGTGGCAACGTGGCGCTCTCAAGTTTTGCCAACGTGGCGCCCTCAAATTTTGTCTTGTTTCATTTTTCATATATGTATAAACAACTTAAAAATGATGCATTTTTGCTCAAACGGTCGAAAATTTTTCATTTTGATAGGCCCATTTGGAGGGAATCCCCAACAAGACACCCCAAAATTTTGACATGTTTAAACTTTCTGGCGTATTTATTGATCCTGAATTAATTTTTTTCGCTGAAATGCTTAAAAAATTTTTATTTTGGGGAAGGCCATTTGGGTAGGGCCCCCGAGCGGGGAACCCCAAGTTAAGGCGGGCACTAGTCCTTCAATCATGATATCAACAATTGCTCAAAGTTTGGATTTTTTACGCTAGGACGTTTAACATAAAGTGACAGAGTGACAGATTAAAAAAATGTTTTATTACGGTTTTTGTTTCATGCATTGTGATCACGTGCCTTGCATCCCCAAAATATGCATTCATGAAGCTTTTATGAATATACATGTTGTGTCCAAGTTTCAACTCTCTACGTTAAACCGTTTTTTTACTTATAAAAAATTTGAATCCTCCTCTGTTCTGAGTAAGACCATGGAAGTACGTGCCCGCCGCACAAAGTCCCAATTATTATGCAATGTCTTTTTTTCTGTGGAGACTAAGGGTGCGTTTAGACTGGACGCGAAGCAACGCGAAGCGACGCGAAGCAACCAAAATTTGACGTCATCGACAGCTCGCGAAAGGTTGCAACCGCTCGCAACCTTCGCGAGCAGTTGCGCAACAGCGCTTGCTTGCAGGCTGTAGTAAGATAACCTACTAAATCACTGATTGGATTTTTACGATCGCAGTTTGCTAGAAAATAATGTAAATAGTATATTTGTATGGTTTAGCGCCTATTTATCAGTCCAAAGAGTAGGTTGTTGGCAAAGTTAGATTCGCGATAGTCCTAGGCTAGCCAAGTTAATTTGGATCTATACGGCTAAGGCTGTAAATCCTAGAGTGATCTTTCGTAGCTATGCTGGATCTCTGAGCTTCATTATGATGAATACACCAAAGCAGTAGGCCTAGCCCCACCACATCTAGCTTTTAAAACAAAACTTTTTAGTCTGTGCAGCGTAGCAGAAGCTATTGTATCAGTCCAGTGGTTCTTTTGGCTGAGCAGCTTTTGCTTTTTGTCTTACAGTAAACTTAAACTAACGTGATGTTGCTGTTTTTTTCAGAATATAAAACAACCCACCAACAGGCTAGTTTTGAATGTGTTGATAGTGTTTTTACCCATTGTTTGTTAGCTTGTTGTTTTAAAAGTAACCACAATTAAACTATTCCTTGAATACTGGAAAACTCGCAAAAGTTTTTTCACTGTCTCCTTGACCAAGCCAACTTGGTGAATAAAACTGTATTTAGAATTGGTTTCAAGCTACACTGCTACATACAAGAGCTAGATAGATACAAAAAATCGAAAAATTCCTATGAAGTTTTGGATTTGCCTGATTTAATTAGTACCGTAGTCACTTCTTTGAATAGCTACAAACATGGAATTTTTTCTTCTGAATGTCCTCTTACAAGTCTTCTTGTTTCTGAAGGTTTGTGACAGTGATCAAGTTGAACTGGAAGCATTAGTTTTGGACTACCCCAAGTTTTATAATCATGAATATCGTAGTCTGGTAGTGATTTTTCACTCCAGTCCTATGTGATGAAAATAGAAGTGTCAAGTGTGTTAAATATTCATTTACTGTGTCTTTGTGTAATATCTGAAGTTAGCTGTTTGTGAATTTTAAAATATTTTTACTGCCTTTTAAAATTTTAACTGCTTTACATGGTGAATAAAGTGACAAAGTGAATAAAGTGACAATTATTGGTAGAGAAGTACCCGCCAAGCAAGTTCATTATTATTGTTCCATTCTCATTAGTCACCACTAAACAAAAAACTTGATACAGCATTTATAATAATAATAATTGGACTGGGGAAAGAAGTGTCAGTTACATGAAAATGTGAGAACTAACAACACTTTTATTTCTAAAAAAATTTTAGATCATAAGTTCAATCATTACAATTACAGTCAGTGTATTTAGATGAACTAGAAAGCCAATAGATATCTAACCACTAGAAAGTGAGTTCTATTTTTTTGCTGAGGTTACTATTATTGGTAGAGAAGTATCCGCCAAGCAAGTTCATTATTATTGTTCCATTCTCATTAGTCACCACTAAACAAAAAACTTGATACAGCATTTAGAATAATAATAATTGGACTGGGGAAAGAAGTGTCAGTTACATGAAAATGTGAGAACTAACAACACTTTTATTTCTAAAAAAATCTAAATGTTTTTTATCAGGAACATAACCAAAAACTTGGTAAGAAGAGGGAGCTTGACCTTACAGCTGTAAAGTTTGTCTGTATCTTACAAACGGTGGTTTGGAGCGAAGCCCTTTGAGGTAAACGCGACCGTCGCAACGTAGCCTACTGGTACCGCAAGAAAATGCAAACTAATAAAATGCTCTCAAAAGCATTTAACTTCGCACTAAACATCGATAAGCGCTCCGCTAGCGAGTAAAACACCAAACTTAGTTTTAGAAGCTGACTTTTCCTCAAAGCAACTGCTACTATTACTGTGCTAAATTCTTGTCCTTCGATGATAGTGTCAAATTATGCAAAAACTGCAATGTTTTATTTGCTTTCTCCAGCAAATCAACACAGCAATCCATTGCACAATAAGCAAAAAATCCACTACATAACTGATGACAAATCCAGCTTTCAGTTTCACTCATAGCCTTAACATTGGGAGTCTTCATGAACAGCAGGAAATAACAAATACAAACAACTGTTTAAGCTTACTACAGGTATCATAGCATGCTTGCCTGAAAAAAAAACATCACATCAAAAAAACCACATAGTTTATGCTTTAAATGTACCTGTGGACTAGCCTATTGGTCTACACTCTTCAAAATAGATCTACCAGTACCATAATGAGACATGGATAGTGAAAGCTTTTAAGGGTTTGTTAACTGAGTAGACACCGAAAGAGAACTTTTGACATCTGCTACCAGCTTTTTGCGTTTCTGCATTAAAACCCAGAACTGTCATCGTCAAAACAGATTATGGCAAGTTTTCAGTGGAAGGATCTAAACAAATCATTGATAGCTAGTAACTAGGCTAAGTACTCCCTACTACGTTTTTGAAGAAATGACTAGTCTTTTGATTTCCAAATTCGATCTACTGTAGGCCTACTTCGTTTTTCACTTATACTTAACAAACTTTTTTCTCAAAATTGTTTTGTTACCTGAGCTATTAGTCTAGTGTCTTCTTCACGGTTATTGCGTGATAACACAATATAAACTCAATCTTTGTTTTACCGGTAATTCCAGCGCTCTATGACGAAACAGAACCTGTGATTACTATAATAGCGCTTCAATAATGAAGTACACAAAGCTTTCTGCTCATTGAATACATTTTAAAAGTAAGTTATTAAAATTAGCCTATGAAGCGACCAGTCGCGAAGATTAGCAACCACTCGCGAAGGTTGGCAACCTTCGCGAGTGACGTAATTGACCACTCGTGAAGGTTGGCGAAGGTCGCCAACCTTCGCTTCGCGTTGCTTCGCGTTCAGTCTAAACGCACCTTAAAGGTGCGTTTAGACTGGACGCGAAGCGACGCGAAGCAACCAAAATTTGACGTCATCGACAGCTCGCGAAAGGTTGCAACCGCTCGCAACCCTCGCGAGCAGTTGCGCAACATCGCTTGCTTGCAGGTTGTAGTAAGATAACCTACTAAATCACTGATTGGATTTTTACGATCGCAGTTTGCTAGAAAATAATGTAAATAGTATGTTTGTATGGTTTAGCGCCTATTTATCAGTCCAAAGAGTAGGTTGTTGGCAAAGTTAGATTCGCGATAGCCCTAGGCTAGCCAAGTTAATTTGGATCTATACGGCTAAGGCTGTAAATCCTAGAGTGATTTTTCATAGCTATGCTGGATCTCTGAGCTTCATTATAATGAATACACCAAAGCAGTAGGCCTAGCCCCACGACATCTAGCTTTTAAAACAAAACTTTTTATTCTGTGCAGCATAGCAGAAGCTATTGTATCAGTCCAGTGGTTCTTTTGGCTGAGCAGCTTTTGCTTTTTTGTCTTAAACTAAACTAACACATGGTGTTGTTGTTTTTTCAGAATATAAAATAACCCACTAACGGGCTAGTTTTGAGTGTGTTGATAGTGTTTTTACCCACTGTTTGTTAGCTTGTTGTTTTAAAAATAACCACAATTGAACAATTCCTTGAATACTGGAAAACTCGCTAAAGTTTTTTCACTGTCTAACCTACTTGACCAAGCCAACTTGGTGAATAAAACTGTATTTAGAATTGGTTTCAAGCTACACTGCTACATACAAGAGCTAGATAGACAGAAAAAATCGAAAAATTCCTATGAACTTTTGGATTGGTCTAATTAGTAGTCACTTCTTTGAATCAGAGGTGGAGTCGAGGACACAAGGCTCGAGGCCAAGGCCAAGGACACAAAAAAAATCCGAGGCCAAGGCCAAGGACAGCCTTTCCGAGGACAGACACTGTCGAGGCCAAGGACAGGAATGCTCGAGGCCAAGGCCAAGGACCAAGGACACAAGCGCAAGTGCTCTCAAAAAAAACAAGGTCTTCACAAAAATTTTTTGGGCGATCTCCAAAAAAAAAAAAAGTCTTCACAAAAATTTTTCAAGCGATCTCCACAAAAAAACGTTTTCCAAAAAAATTTTCAAGCGCTTCACAAAATTTTAACAATTCAAAAAATAGTGCTGTCCTCGAGCCAAGGACAGGCCAATTTTCGAGGACTTGAGGCCTTGAGGCCAAGGACTTCAAAATGTGTCCTCGAGGACTCCACCTCTGCTTTGAATAGCTACAAACATGGAACTTTTTCTTCTGAATGTCCTCTTAAAAGTCTTCTTGTTTCTGAAGGTTTGTGACCGTGATCAATTAAGTTGAACTAGAAGCAATGGTTTTGGACTATCTCAAGTTTTATAATCATGAATATTGTAGTCTGGTAGTGATTTTTTACTCCAGTCCTATGTGATGAAAATAGAAGTGTCAAGTGTGTTAAATATTCATTTACTGTGTCTTTGTGTAATATCTGAATTTAGTTGTTTGTGAATTTTAAAATATTTTTACTGCCTTTTAAAATTTTAACTGCTTTACATGGTGAATAAAGTGACAAAGTAAACTATTTTAGGTCTGAAGTTCAATCATTACAATTACAGTCAGTGTATTTAGATGAACTAGAAAGCCAATATATATCTAACCAGTAGAAAGTGAGTTCTATTTTTTTGCTGAGGTTACTATTATTGATAGAGAAGTATCCGCCAAGCAAGTTCATTAATATTGTTCCATTCTCATTAGTCACCACTAAACAAAAAACTTGATACAGCATTTAGAATAATAATAATTGGACTGGGGAAGGAAGCATCAGTTACATGAAAATGTGAGAACTAACAACACTTTTATTCAGATGCTTGAGTAACAATTTTCGCATAAAAAAATCTAAATGTTTTTTATCAGGGACATAACCAAAAACTTGCTAAGAGGGGGCTTGACCTTACAGCTATAAGTTTGTCTGTATCTTACAAACGGTTGCTTGGAGCGAAGCCCTTTGAGGTAAACGCGACCGTCGCAACGTAGCCTACTGGTACCGCAAGAAAATGCAAACTAATAAAATGCTCTCAAAAGCCTTTAACTTCGCACTAAACCTCGATACGCGCTACGCTGGCGAGTAAAACACCAAACTTAGTTTTAGAAGCTGACTTTTCCTCAAAGCAACTGCTGGTATTACTGTGCTAAATTCTTGTCCTTCGATGATAGTGTCAAATCATGCAAAAACTGCAATGTTTTTTTGCTTTCTCCAGCAAATCAACACAACAATCCATTGCACAATAAGCAAAAAATCCACTACATAACTGATGACAAATCCAGCTTTCAGTTTCACTCATAGCGTTAACATTGGGAGTCTTCATAAACAGCACTAAATAACAAATACAAACAACTGTTTAAGCTTACTACAGGTATCATAGCATGCTTGCCTGAAAAAGAAAAATCACATCAAAAAAACAACGTAGTTTATGCTTTAAATGTACCTGTAGACTAGCCTATTGGTCTACACTCTACAAGATACCGGTAGATCTACCACTACCATAATGAGACATGGATGGTGAAAGCGTTTAAGGATTTGTTAACTGAGTAAACACTTAAAGAGAACTTTTGACATCTGCTTCCAGCTTTTTGCGTTTCTGCATTAAAGGCGGTGAATCATCCAGCCAATTCCGGTGGTTTACAATAGCTAAAATTGAACTATAATTTTTGATATTTTTTGTTTTAATTTTGGGGCTGCGGTTGCAAAGATATTCAACAAATACAAAAAGATGTCCCCCTGAAAAAAGTTTTTGGAAACTCTGAGTTTTGATCTTCCCGCCAAAACCACAGTTCTCTAAACTATTAGGCCTACTGTAATCTTGCTAAACTATTAGGCCTAACTATCTCTAAACTATTAGGCCTAATAGTTTAGAGATAGTTAGGCCTAATTAGGTCTAAACTATTTAGAAATAAACTATTTGGAGATAAACTATCTCTAAACTCTTAGGCCTACCACAGTTCTCTAAACCATTAGGCCTACTGTGGTTTTGGCGGGAAGATCAAAACTCAGAGTTTCCAAAAACTTTTTTCAGGGGGACATCTTTTTGTATTTGTTGAATATCTTTGCAACCGCAGTCCCAAAATTAAAACAAAAAATATCAAAAATTATAGTTCAATTTTAGCTATTGTAAACCACCGGAATTGGCTGGATGATTCACCGCCTTTAAAACCCAGAACTGTCATCGTCAATACAAATTAGGGCAAGTTTTCAGTGGAAGGATCTAAACAAATCATTGATAGCTAGTAAATAAGCTAAGTACTACTACGTTTTTGAAGAAATGACTTGTCGTTTCATTTCCAAATTCGATCTACTGTACTTCGTTTTAATCGTTTTTCACTTAAACTTTACAAACTTTTTTCTCAAAATTGTTTTGTTACCTGAGCTATTAGTCTAGACTCTTCTTCACGGTTATTGCGTGATAACATACTATAAACTCAATCTTCGTTTTACCGGTAATTCCAGCGCTCTATGACGAAACAGAACCTGTGACTACTATAATAGCGCTTCAATAATAAAGTACACAAAGCTTTCTGGTCATTGAATACATTTTAAAAGTAAGTTATTAAAATTAGCCTATGAAGCGACCAGTCGCGAAGATTAGCAACCACTCGCGAACGATACCGGTAACGAATTTTTTATTGCAGGAAATACAGCCAATAGGATGAAATAGCAACTTAATACGAACAAAATTCTTGAAGCTGTTTCCTTGTGAGAGGCTGCGAAAGACCAAAAAATGCCATTCTGAAAAGACTGGCAAGGTCGTCGAGTCTGCAGCCTCTCAAAATTAAACTAAAACAACAAAATTAATTTCTAGTTAGCAATACTTGAGATAACATAGAATCCTACAATTGTTGTCAAAAAAAAAAAAAAAACACAAAAAAAACACACACACAAAAAACACACACACACACACAAAAAAAACACAAAAAACACACACAAAAAAAAAACAGAAAAAACACTCACAAAAAAACACAAAACCCGAAAATACTGTAATGTTTTGCAAAAGGCTAACGGTACTGTAAATTTTAACAAGGGCTATTTTATTGGTTTAGTTATTAAAAATAATTGAGATAATGAACCTAAGATGTGAAACAGGATTATTTTTCTTTAGAATTTTTAAGTAATGCAATTTTGATTTTTTTGGAGAACACACTTAATCCTTTATTGGTATAAGTCAGTAATCGAGTTGGGAGTTTGTTCCACAATTTGGTTCCACACAGGCGCGTAGCCAGGATTTGGAAAAGGGGGGGGGGCTATTTTGAAAGAGTGAGAAAAGTGCAAACGACCTTGACCCGAATTTTGATTGTTCTTGAATCAGTTTCACACGGTTTGTCCAAAAATTCCGACGACATTTCTCGGAAAGCTCGGAAATTCGAAGGTTTTTTCCGCCCAAAATCAAGTGGTCTCCAAAAAAAAAAAGGTCTTCGCCGAAATTGAGTCTGATTTTTCGGCCGAAATCCGAAATTCAAAGGTTTTTTCCGCCCAAAAACAGGTGGTCTCCAAAAAAAAAAGGTTTTCGCCGAAATTGAGTCTGATTTTTCGGCCAAATTCGGAAATTCAAACGTTTCAGGGGGGGCAGTTTTCTTAAGGGGGGCTATTTTCAATTTTTCACAAAAAATCGGCCTCAAAAGCATTAAAAACGTGCGATTTTGAATTCTTCACAAGCCAATCGGGGGGGCTCGAGCCCCCCCGCCCCCCTCCCCCCCCTGGCTACGCTACTGGTTCCACATATTTTACTTGATCTTTGAGTAAGTTTTTTGTTGACTTTTGAAAAATAATTTCCTTTTTTGGAATTTCTCGTTGAGTAGTTATAGAAGTTTGATGCAGGTGTAAAATAGTTTCGAAAAGGTGTTGGCAGCGTTTTATTTTTGAATTTACACATGAATTTCAGTGCTTCAAGATTGTATATATCCTCAATTTTTAATATATTCAATTTGCTATACAAAGAAGAAAGTTTTACTTTTTGTTTGTAGGTTTTGGACAAGATAGGTATAAGTCGATTTTGCTGAAGTTTAAGGTTGGCAACCTTCGCGAGTGACGTAATCAACCTTCGCTTTGCGTTGCTTCGCGTCCAGTCTAAACGTACCTTCAGGGAAATTTGTCTTAAGGGAAACTCGATCCTGTTTGTTTTAAAGACAAAGGACGTTTGTAATGGATACTTCACTTGAGAATTTTCAAAATGTGAACAAAATTGGAAAACAATTTGCAGCTTTGCTGAAACTCAGAACAAAACTTCTATATTTAGAAATATGTATTTTGCCATGTATTAAGAAACTTCTCCAGTTACATACTTCTAAACATAGATTTGATTTTATTACTAATATTCTAAAGGTTCTATACAAAACAAGTTTCCCTCAGTTTCTTTTGGTTTCTGGATGTCTTCTGAATTTTACCTCTTACCGGTACTAATCCGCTATTTATCCATACATTAACTATACAATAAATAACTAACGGTGAATAATTGGAATAGAAAACTTTTTGCTGCAGTGGGTTTGTTTTACCAGGGATATACTTAAAAGCATAGTTGGGCACAAGTCCGTTAATCGTTCATCCGTTATTAACGAAGCTAACTTTTTCATTAACTCGTTAATCCGTTAAAAAGTTTTTTCACGTTAACGAACTAAATTAACTTCCGTTAAGTGCTGTTAACGGACTAAAGTAACTTCCGTTAAGTTCTGTGAACTTCCGTTAAGGTTTTTATCGTCAATATCTTGCAGCTTCGTTGTGCATTTGAACTTGTTTTTATCTTGAAATTAGATTAGACTGTAAAATGTAACTTTCAAAACACAAAAAGACAACCATAGCAATAAATATCTCCTTACAATCAGCTCAACAGCGTCAATACGTGTTCTAGAAGCGAGATAAAACGAAATGTATATTACACGCAAAATGTTAACGGATAAATAACGGATTAACGTTAACGGAGGTGTGAAGTTTGTTAACGGACTAGTGGTTAACGAAGCTAACGTTTTGCATTAACTTGCCCACCTATGCTTAAAAGGGATTGCCAACTACCATTGTTAATTGTGCTCGTCACGCATGAGTAATGCTCAAATTTTCGGTCAGATTTCTGATCAAAATGCATTGCTTCTTATGGAACGAGGTGCAGTAGGTCGGATTATTTTTGTTGTATTTTTGCTGGTGGATGGCCTAGGACTCGAACGAACTCGAAAATGGTTTGTTACTGATACTAGGTATTCGAAAATGCGTAAAGCGGAATATTGGAGTAAGAATGATAGCATTGGCGAATAGTCAAACCTATCATCTTGCAATAGCCTAGTATGGGCTATGTATGAGGGCAGCTGAGAACGTTAAAATACTCTCGAAAAAAGGCAAGGGTCATATTACTTTAACCCTTCCTACCCCGCTCGCTTGCAAAAATCGCAAAGAGAATGAAGTAGAGGCCTAATTCAGTGCCCTTCGCGCCTAAAAATCGGCTAATGCGGTAGACGAATGCGAGAGCATAACAGGAGCAGTTAGTGAGAAGTTATTGCAGTCATCTTGGTACCTGGAACTTTAAGGTTGGCTGTACACTTAATTGCAGTGAACGCTTCTGTTTGAAGGCGAAGCTCGCTGCAATGCGGTGTTTACAGCTACCTTGAAATATCATCAACCAGGTACCAGATGCAACAGAATCAAGACAAAAAAGTTCAGAACAAGCTAGTAGTAGAATAATCGTGGGTTGCGTTCGATTGCTTTTGACTGTGAGCTGATTAAATAAAATCACGTTTGCATTCTGGTTACTAATTTTATCCCCGCGTTCGCAATGCTTCCTAGTCCGCTGCTATTGCAAGGCCGTAGCCTGAGAAGAGAGCCAAGCAGGAAAACCTTAAACCATGTCAGGAAAAGTTTTACTTAAAGGCGGTGAATCATCCAGCCAATTCCGGTGGTCTACAAAAGCTAAAATTGAACTATAATTTTTGATATTTTTTGTTTTGATTTTGGGGCTGCGTTTGCAAAGATTTGGCCTAATTAATAAAATTACAAAAAAATTACAAAAAAACTAATTACAAAAAACTAATTACGGCCTAATTACAAAAAAACTATTAGGCCTAATAGTTTAGAGATAGTTTGGCCTAATTAGGCCTAAACTATTTAGAAATAAACTACTTAGAAATAAACTATCTCTAAACTATTAGGCCTACCACAGTTCTCTAAACCATTAAGCCTACCGTGGTTTTGGCGGGATGAACAAAACTCAGAGTTTCCAAAAACTTTTTTCAGGGGGACATCTTTTTGTATTTGTTGAATATCTTTGCAAACGCATTCCCAAAATTAAAACAAAAAATATCAAAAATTATAGTTCAATTTTAGCTATTGTAAACCACTGGAATTGGCTGGATGATTCACCGCCTTTAATAGTGGTGCTGACTAGTGACACGCCGTATTTGTAGCAAGTAACGTCTCCAATTATCTTATGACCAGAATATATGCTACTTTGGCCTAGGACCAGCTTTTTTGATCTCTACCTCATGTTTGAAAATTGGCCCCCAAATTTTTGCCTAGAAGTGCTTTATTTACTTATTTTTTTTTTGTCTTCTTAAATTTGTACGAAATATGTTTTGTTTGAATTTTTCTGAGTCCCGCTTGGACAACTAACTCGTCTCTCCGCGAGCCTACGGACCGTATCGTATGGCCTGTCCAATCCATGACCAAAACTGCAATCATTTTGTAGGTTTGATTTTAGTGAATTTAAAAAATAAATGAATAAAACGCCTTGTCAAATTCAGTAAGTGTTGTCTAGCTATTGCTAGTGGTAATCGGTTTATAGTTGTCTAGATATCTGTGGTATATCGTCGATAGATTCACTTCTTTAATGCTTTCTCCCTGTAAGCTTAGCCTGTCAGCGGTCATAGTGAAAGTCAAACGTAGGCTAGAAAGTACAAAAATTATTCAGAAATCAGTGCATACTTTTATTAAATGATGAGTGTACTATTTCATGTTCATGTTCAAATAAAGAAAATCAAAAGCAACAAATTAAAATAGCTACAATAATTAAATTCTAAAGATATCAGAAAGTAGGTATAATATATTGTCCAAACGAACAAGAAAATCCTGTCGTTTAAAGCATTTGATGAACGCTTTTAGCATATCGGCTGATCGTGTTTTTTTGCTACCAATTCCATGATATTGGCATATGCCCTACTCTTTGGAAAAGTCCTGGTGCTGATCTTCATCTTTGCGCTTATTACTCTTTAATCTTCCAGCTTGTAACTTATGTAAGGTACCGGTATAGTTGGCAGCTCCAATGCGTTGTACTGACTGTCAAGCAAATCAAATCTAAATACGAGCTATTACTAAAAGACTTACAGTAATTCTGCAAGAAAAAAAAAAAATCAGCCAATGATTGAAGATCATTTCTCACAGGTTACAGTATTACCGGTAGTACCTATCTAGCCTAGCGAACGCTGCAATTGAGTGGATTGTTACCAACTTGCATGCAAACGTTATTTTATTAAATTAGCTCGCAGTCAAAAGCAATCGAACGCAACCCACGATTATTTACAACTAGCTTGTTCTGAACTTTTTTGTCTTGATTCTGTTGCATCCGGTACCTGGTTGATGATATTTCAAGGTAGCTGTAAACACCGCATTGCAGCGAGCTTCGCCTTCAAACAGAAGCGTTCACTGCAATTAAGTGTACAGCCAACCTTAAAGTTCCAGGTACCAAGATGACTGCAATAACTTCTCACTAACTGCTCCTGTTATGCTCTCGCATTCGTCTACCGCATTAGCCGATTTTTAGGCGCGAAGGGCACTGAATTAGGCCTCTACTTCATTCTCTTTGCGATTTTTGCAAGCGAGCGGGGTAGGAAGGGTTAAAGTAATATGACCCTTGCCTTTTTTCGAGAGTATTTTAACGTTCTCAGCTGCCCTCATACATAGCCCATACTAGGCTGTTGTAAGATGATTGGTTTGACTATTCGCCAATGCTATCATTCTTACTCCAATATTCCGCTTTACGCATTTTCGAATACCTAGTATCAGTAACAAACCATTTTCGAGTTCGTTCGAGTCCTAGGCTATTCACCAGCAAAAATACAACAAAAATAATCCGACCTACTGCACCTCGTTCCATAGGAAGCAATGCATTTTGATCAGAAATCTGACCGAAAATTTGAGCATTACTCATGCGTGACGAGAACAATTAACAATGGTAGTTGGCAATCCCTTTTAAGTATATCCCTGGTTTTACACAGATCATCGATGAGAATTCCATTTCACAACAAATCGCGCTTCAGCAAAACTACCAACAAACTAAACTTTGAGTAAGTGTTTACAGAACACAGAAAAAAGTTACAAGAAAACTATACACCATGACAGAAAACGGCAGGTAAAATAGTGCTCCTGGTGAAGATCCTGCCTCAAAAACAAACAAAAACCTAATGTTGTCGAAGCTGCAATCTCCTGGGTGATATGGAATAGCAGCTAAATAACTGCTGGAGTTTTCCTCCTCGTGTAGCATTCCGTTGGAGTTTTATTCAAAGTGCAATATTTCCTGCTGGAGTTTCCTTCCATGTGCACTCAACGAAACTTTCTGAGTTTGTGAGAAATTTAATGTAGATTCCCACAAATATTGGTTTATGTGGGTATTTCTGGGGGAAAGTGGTTCTATTGAGCAAAATATGAAGCCCACTTTACGGCGAGTTAATTACCGTGTTTCCCCGAAAATAAGACAGGGCTTATATTAATTTTTACTCCAAAATATGGCACTAGGGCTTATTTTCGGGGGATGTTTTATTTTGATATATCAAAAAATGAAGTTACAAAGTAAAAATTACGAGATTTTAAATAAACAGAAATTACGAAAAAAGATCTACATTTACTTGCCATTAACATGTATATCAAAATGTATGTATACATGTACATACATGCCATTAACATGTATATCATGTATATCTTTCTGCCACTTGCCATAACTTGCCATAAGTAATATCTTTCGTCTTTCTGCCGCTCTCAACTAGGGCTTATTTTAAGGGTAGGGCTTACATTAAAATCATCCTCAAAAATCACGCTAGGTCTTATTTTGCGGGTAGGTCTTATTATCGGGGAAACACGGTAGTTGCAGATCGCTACTAACGCCTGCAGCATGGATTTCGCTGTGTTGATAGACAAAGAACGTTTTTTTTTCTTTTTTCTTCTCGCGATAACGAATCGCGTTCTAGTAGACGCATTATTCTGCCAGAATTACTGTCTAAAGCCGCTTTTACCGAAAGTCCGTATTTACGCATATGCGTAAAAAAATACGGATATGCGTATAAAAATACGCTTATGCGTATAAAATTTTTACTCTCGTTGGTTTATTTTATATTGCCTTTTACCGAACATGCGTATTTACGCATGCGTATATCTGCAATGCGTTTTTTTACGCTTGGCAAAGAATAAAATACGGACACGGTATGCGTATTTTTCAGGCTTTTATAAAGAAATTTTTTTGCGGTGTGACGTCACAAGGTTGCTTAGTGTAGTGGTTATGATACTTGTCTCTGAAACTTTCAACCTGAGTTCGGTTCTCACCAAAAACAAAACTTTTATTTTTGCACAAACGTTAGAGATTTTTTTCAATCATTTTTGGGATCTTTTGTTTGGAAATTTTTACAAAGTTTCTACGACTAGGCCTATAGTTCTTGACTAGTAGACGTTTTTCTTTAATTGTTTTAGTTCCGCATCAAATCATATCCTTCGTTCTCGCTGCAATACGCCGAAGCGTGAAACAAGTTAGCGGGGCCTATCTGTTTGGCAATGAAAGGTTACTTGTAGCCTACTACTACAGTATTTTTGCTTGCAGATCTAACTGAATTCTACGGAAGCAACTCAGTCAATGTTTTGATGTTTGAGATAAAATCGTTGCTCTCACGGTAAATCACTAACTAGGCATTTCCAAGTTTTAGTTGTTCAGCGAACCACAAACAAATCAACCACAATTCATAACAAGATGCTGTCAATGCGTTTGTAAAATAATATCCTTTGCTCTTGCAAACATTTAAATGACGCAATTGTACGCGTATTGAATGAAGTCCGAGTGGACGATGGTGTACGTCTCTTGATAGGAATTTGGTTTTGTTCTGGATTGGACTTTTAGGTTCGAACACCACCGAGGGCAACAATTAGTTACAGAGTTTTAGAAAATAAAAATTTTTTTTAAAAGATGTATGAAATTAGGATGAAGCAAGTTTAAGGAGAAATTATTCAAGAAAAGTTCCTGATATTCTGTTGCTCGTTTCAGGTTTTGTCATACCGGTATTCCAAGGCCAAAAAAAGTTTGGCCCATGGCCCAACTTCGGGCCTAGCATAACCCTTAAAAATCAGAAGCTTAAAACCAAAGTAATAATATACCCTGGAATTATTGCAAAGGGCTTCAGGCTGCGAATTCGATTAAAGATTTATGCTAGGCTTTTATAACATGTAACGTTAGGCTACAGCTTTGAAGCTCCCGATAGGCTAGTGCTCAGACGGGCAACGAGGTTGCTTAGGGAAAGGAGGTTTGCATCCAAAGGGTCCCAATTGAGAAGGCTGTTGAGCAAAGTAACGCAACTTAAGTTTTTACTTACGGAGGCTTGAGGGCGGAGCACCAAGCCGTTGGAGACCATAGCTTGTGCCGTTATACTTACAGCCAAAGCCTCATAGAGAAATTTTGCCAAGGATTATAGTACCTGTACGGAGACTGAAAATTACGATTCTATTTCGCCGGAAATGAGTGCTATGGTGAATGATCATGCTATGAGTATCACTACCACAAATTGAGTGCGTCGACTTAAACCGGTAAGATTTTTCGCCGCCCCCTAGACCCGGGTCGATGCGCTTCCTGAACCCCCCTTTCGTTAAGCCTTGATTGCAGTTGCACGTAGGCCTTAATTACAGTTGCACCGGTATGCTATATGTACAACTGTGACAAAACTTGCTGATTTGAAAATGTGCTGATATGGTTAGTTTTCAAGTAGGCCGACAGCTTTATTAATTACCGGTAACTGCCCTACATTTTTTCTGAAGTCACCAAGTAAGCTATTTTTTAATGAAAAATAAAATATTGTCTAAGCTAATAATTTTTTTTACTACTGTAATATCCACGGTACACCCCAGCAATGGAACACCCCAGCAAGATGCAGCTCTCGAGTGAGCAAACAACAGAGAAGTTAATCGAATTGGTTCGGCCACATGTTTTTATTTATAATAGCAAAAGCGACAAACACAGAGACGCACAGCGGTTGCAGAACGTTTGGGAAAGCATCAGCATGGAAATGGGAGTTGATGGCATGGAGGGTAAGTGCCGCTGTGACCACGCATGAGTGAGACTGAAGGAGCTCAACCAGGGCCGTTAAAAAAGATTCATTGTGGACCTGGGGATAGATCCAGAAAAGAAGTATAATTCTATCCAACTGCCATTTTATTTTTCGGTCTTACGATGACAACGAAATAAAATTTATCACAAAAAATTTCGGAATTGATAATATATTCTTAATAATACTGTAAATTCGTCTGCCACAATTTTTTTGTTTGATAAATTGTAATAGTTACAGAATGCCATTATTTTATATGCCCTCGTGTGACCGTCGACTAAAAGATTGAAAAGTTTTTTATTTATTTTTTCTTTAATGGTTCATATACCAGCTGCAATGTCTGTACAACGTATACAATTCTACATAACACAAATTCAAAAAGCAACAACAGCACCGTGTAAACGTTTTTGGTATGCTTCATCTATTTGGTTTACTTATAGCAAAATCATGGAAATCGAAATGGAGGTATTTGAGGGACAATTACATGAGACATAGAAAGCAGTCGAGAGATAAAAGGAGCGGAGACGCAGCGACGTATATATCAAAGTGGAAATATTTTGAAATACTATCGTTTCTAGAGCCTTATGTAGCTGAAAGAGAGTAAGTTCGTAAATTTTTTATTTAAACAGATTTTTAAAGTGCTTCGTTCCAAGAAAGGTACGAGTTTCAAATATATTGCGTGCTGCTCTTGACTCATCAATGTCAAGCATCAAAATGCAGTAACAATAGTAACAATGTTGTTTTGGCAGACCTGATTCCAATGTGCCATCAATATCCAGAAGCCCAATTCCAACCGTTTCGGATGAACTTTGCGATATGGATACCATTGGCAGGTTAGAATTATTCCTGTGAGATTATTAACTTTAAAATTATCCATCTAAGCATCCATACTAATTCCTCTTCGAACATGTTGAATTTGCCATGGCACAGCATTATCCTGAAGAAAAATGCTCGCAAATTTGTTCCGGATCGACGCCGCTTCACCTGGTCTGCCTCCAATGTGTCGCATGCTACCTAGTCCTTCAGTAGCTCCCGCTGTTAGAGCGTCTTCCATAACCCCCGATAGTTGAAGAGAACTACTGCGCGTTTGCAAAAAGTTGTGCAACACGCAAGATGCTTTTACGATTGAATTGGCATGCTCTGGATTAACAGCTATTTTGAATGAAAAACTCGCCATCGTGCTGCTAAAACTCCAAACGCATTTTCAACTACTCTACGGGCTCGGCTCAAGCGATAGTTAAAGGCGGTGAATCATCCAGCCAATTCCGGTGGTTTACAATAGCTAAAATTGAACTATAATTTTGATATTTTTTGTTTTAATTTTGGGACTGCGGTTGCAAAGATATTCAACAAATACAAAAAGATGTCCCCCTGAAAAAAGCTTTTGGAAACTTTGAGTTTTGTTCATCCCGCCAAAACCACGGTAGGCCTAATAGTTTAGAGAACTGTGGTAGGCCTAATAGTTTATTTCCAAATAGGTTATTTCTAAATAGTTTAGTCCTAACTATCTCTAAACTATTAGGCCTAATAGTTTAGAGATAGTTAGGCCTAATAGTTTAATAAGCTTACAGTAGCCTAATAGTTTAGAGAACTGTGGTTTTGGCGGGAAGAACAAAACTCAGAGTTTCCAAAAACTTTTTTCGGGGGACATCTTTTTGTATTTGTTAAATATCTTTGCAACCGCAGCTTTAAAATCAAAACGAAAAATATCAAAAATTATAGTTCAATTTTAGCTATTGTAAACCACCGGAATTGGCTGGATGATTCACCGCCTTTAAATACTTGAGTTGTTACATTGTTGCTCTGGGATGCAGGAAATGGCCTCATAAGATGATGCAAAAGAGGAAACGCCTCGTCACCAACAGCCACGTAGGTAACGGTCCACAATTTTCGTAGCCTGGTATGGGGGCGCTTGGTGGGAAATTGAAATTTCCGTCTATAAAACGTTTTCCAAGGTTGCTGCGAGAAAATATGCCCCCATCACTATTTCGGCCGTATGACCCGGTACTTATGGCAATAAATTTGAGATCAGCATCAACCAAAGCCATCAGTACAATAGAACATGTGCCTTTGTAATTGTAGTACAATGACCCAGATTTCCACGGCTTCATCATCACTACATGCTTGCCATCTACTGCTCCAAGGCAATGAGGAAATTGCCATTTGGACATAAACTTGTCACTTATCGCCTTCCAATCGTGTTGATCTTTTGGAATGGTCAATGCAAATGCTCGATGCTTCCAAATGGCTTCGCATACTTGTGGTACTATTATTGAAATTGTTGCTACTCCAACACGGTAACTGAAAGCTAAGGAGGTGTACGTTTCTCCAGCAGCTAAGAATCTGTAAACGACAAAATATTAATTAACGTAACGAAAAAAAAATTAACGAAACCGCAGAACAATTGTTATACTTTCTCTACTTGTAGCAT
>CAWYPQ010000447.1:0-92940 GCA_963965965.1 Trididemnum nubilum
TGTTTTGCATTGTGCCATGGCTCAAAGAGGGGGCCAAAGCATAATGCCCCCCTGTCTACCCTACTGCCTCGGAGGACCATTTATTTATTTTTATTTTTTGAAAAAAAAGAACAAATCCTCTGAAAAGAAAAGTATGATAACCCTAGTTTTAAACAACCAGATTCTGAAAATGATTTACGTACACCAAATTCAACATCTTAAAGCTTCCTCTCCTGTGTTAATCCGAATGTGTCTTCAAAATACATGTTTACAGTTTTTTTAAATCTCCAAAAAGTGAAAACGTCTAAGAAGAAGCTAAAGTAAGGCTAGTAGGCCATTGTTTGGAACAGGGCTTCAAACTCAAAAAATAACTCTTTTTTTTTTGCCGAATTCGAACTCGAAAAAGTAATTTTTATGAATTTGAATAAAACTATTCGAGTTCGAGGTCATTTAAAAAAATCACAGATTAAAAGTTTGTCGGAAACAACAATCTTTTGTTGGTTACACTGCTCAAGTAACTTTTTTGATTTGATGACTTCATATTTTAGTCAGCCTAAACTCGAAAAATTTGATATTATTGCCGCACTCGAAAAAATAACATTGTACTCGGACTTGCTGAAATGGGCAGAACTCGAACAAAAATCAATCAAGGTCGTCGCCCTGGTTCGAAATTGATCGGAAAATTAGTCCTAGGGTAAGAAAATATGCAAATAAGGCATAAGCCTACTCAGGTATCGATAATTTTATTACCACTTACCTGGTATGACTTGGTAGCCTAAAAATTAAAATATGGCCTCGCTGCCAGGCTCTGATTTGGACTGAAATGTACTGTGATCTGACAACTTGATTTTTATAAGGTCGCTTTGCTACCGTACAGTGTACACTAGGGCAATGACAAAAAATTTTTTTGCACAATTTTAAATTGTCTGCTGTGGCATTGGTTGAGTTTTTTATTATGTGTGAAAGATTTCAAAAGAATTTTTGAAAGTTTTACAAAAAGATCCCTACGTCATGTTTGAAGAAGAAAATCGCTGAAACGGCTATAGGCAAAGAAAAATGGAGACATGCAACGCTATTCTGTTGTAATACGATTGCTCTAAACAGTCAATATCCCTATGATTTTGCCAGCTGCAGTCCGCGTTCAAAAATCAGGTATTTTTACATAGTTTGTAGTTATTACCCCCCAAGAAACCCAAACAAAATGGACACCCAACATTAACTTTTGAACAGCTTAAATAGTGTGATCTACTGCTTTTTTTTTATGTTGGCAAACATTTAAGAGATAATTTGACATGGTTTGGGGGTGCTACTCATTGGGGAATCTCCAATCGTTCCTTCAACAGAGCATTTTTAAAGGCTTTAAAGGTACTGGGCAGAATCGGATTTACATCGCGCGGGACTTTTGGCACTTTTGGCTCTGAAGAAATGAAACCACGAAAGCCAAACATTTTCGTCCCATTTTCTCGCCAAAAGAGGGTATAAATATCAAAAAAAGATTCTCGCTCTAAGCGTGGGGCTCCTTTGGCATTGTGCTGTATGGTAAATCTGGCCCTGGTAATAGGTTTTATTTTTAAAATAGATCAGTGTCCAATTGGTTCATAAATTTTTTGGCACTGTTTGGGGTTTTTAAATCCTTTAGGAGCCCCCGCTTGAGAATCAGTTTATTCTACATGTGTCGGTCGTTTACTGGGTTTGTTAGGTTCGCAAATTCCCTTCAGTTACTCCTAAAAGCACAAAAAGCTTTGCTATCTCTTTTAGCTCTAAAAATTCGACGTGTTTTTTCAACCACATTTGCTATTCCTGTTTACGTAACTGAGCGTTGCAGTGAAACATAGATCTTGCAAAAAAAAACAAAAAACTATGAGTAAAATAAACGTCTAAACAATGTTAGTGTTGAGTTGGCCAAAAATCGTTTCAACTCGTTGAGCGCGTAAAACGAACACTGCTGCCAAGCCAATCATTTGCTCTGCGCGTAAAAACAAAATATTCCTGGTCTTTGAAACGCCAAATAATTACAGCTAAATCTTTTCACAACTGTACGGTGTTTTAATTATGCCGCTGTTCCTCACTTTGTTTCGTTCTAATTACCATCTACATGTCATTGTGTCGAATATGACCAGCCCAAGATATAAACCTCAGACTTTTTCGTTCCATAGACCAACGTGCTACAGTTAAGAAGTCATGATACAGTAAAACGCAAATCAAATTTAGAAATTAGTTAAACTTAACTCAAGCTGAATGATGACGTCACCCCCCAACACGGTCTCGAGAAACTCCGTGGGTTTGGAAAATTCACCCCAAATGTAATTCCGAAAAACATATCCTACCCATGGTCCCGCTTCTGATAATAAAAGTTCCGAACTTAACGGATTTAAGAAAGGTCTCGAAAATACAGAACTTTTTCTGGAATTTTTTTTTCTGTCAATTTTACCCAAATCTTAAATTCTAATCCCAACCCAACCTTAACTCCAACCAGTAGCATGACAAGGGGGTAGACAAAAATGCATAGCAACAAAATAAAAATGCCACATCATCGCTGTTCTGAGGCAATCCGAGATATGGACTCTATACTAAATGGGTAGCCACTTTTGAAACACTTTAGATTTATTCAGGAAACGAGGAGGCTAACATTTTTCGAAAATAAAATTTACAAATCAAAAACACTTTGAAAAACAGTTAAAAATAAACAATCTAATTTGATCGCCTCCTAAGATGCAAAATTCTGAATGTACTTTTCATCAAAAAAAAAAAAAAACATGTAGAGAATAGGGGAGCGGGGGGCTTTTCGGCATTAAATTTAGTTAATTACCAATCACTTCTCTCAAATCTTGTTCCATTTGTCCCTCCACCAAATTATTTTTCTCAATAAAATGCAGAAGAATTAGGTTTAATACTCGAGGTTTTTTTGGCATTACAAAATTTGATGATTATTTGACGATTACCAGCTTGTAATAAAATAACTGAAATTTCACCATTACCTACCCTCTAATGTCCCATTTACGCAGCCACTTTAATCCTGTTTTTCCGGAGTTAATTTCTATGCCACGTTACAAAAAGCATTAATTGTTACTAATATGTGTAAAACTGAGTAACTTTTGCAAAACACAAAATCTTAAAATGGCTCTCAATACGTGCGAAATGTAATCCAACGGCATTAGAATAGCTTCTTTTTCCGAAGGAATTACAAAAAATCATCCAGCTGCCGGGGGCGAAACCCACAGAACCCCGTCCGTGAAACGTTTGGGTTACACTAGTTTACTCAACGCGTCTCTCAATTCAGACATTTTCACTTTTTACCTTTTGGTTTAAGCTCTGTTCCTTAAGCAAAATCCTGGTCAAGTGACAAAACAGGCCACGAATTCAAATCTTCCAATCTACGACATTTTTGTCCCACAATAATTCCTCTTTCAGGAATTTCTGATGACGTCATTGCATACGATTTGTGGTTTGCCCCCCATCAAAAATTCTGGCTGCGCCTATGATCTTCAAAAGCTAGTGTCTACGTTTCCAGACTTCTTACCTTACTATTCTCCTTATCCGCGAAAAATGATATTTAATCTTTTTGACTCCGTATCATTGGCAGTTCTGCATTTCGCACTTTCGTTGCATCAAAGCAGGATACTTTACACAAAACCTTGCAGTAATAGGTAACGCAATGTTTGATAATTATTGAACATCGCGTTGCTTATTTTGCAGATATTTTGCAAAGTCATCCTTTTTCTGATGCAACAGAAGTTCGAAACGCAGGGTTGCCAATGTT
This sequence comes from Trididemnum nubilum, assembly GCA_963965965.1. Classification (NCBI taxonomy): domain Eukaryota; kingdom Metazoa; phylum Chordata; class Ascidiacea; order Aplousobranchia; family Didemnidae; genus Trididemnum; species Trididemnum nubilum. The sequence goes on from CAWYPQ010000447.1 coordinate 3,740, forward strand.
ACGGCAGGGCATGGTATGGAATGTGGAAGATGCCAGAATGGAATGGAATGGAATGGAAGATTTCAAGAATAGCAAACGAAGTGAAAAGAACGAAAACAGACCAAACTTTTGCACATTAAAACTGATCTTGTACGGAGGCAAATTATGCGCGATTTTAATCTACTGTAACCATGTCTAAAAAAAGACATGTAAGTCCGGTAGCGTTTCTTAGTTCCTTTTGTTTCCCGCCCATAATCACCTGAAACGTCTATCTGCAGCAGTGACTGCGACCTAAGCAACTTTGAGTGAGCTTTAAAAAAACAAAAACAGCTGGTCTTTTAAAAAACGAAATAAACAATTTTGTTGGTCTACATTTCTTTTCTACGACACACCCATAAACAGGCTTGCAGCCAAGATTTTGCTAAAGGAGGAACTTGGAAGTTAAAGTTTTTTTTGTTTGAAAAATGCCTCGATTGAGTGGCGAGCTGAGCAAAGTGCTGCAACTCAATCATCTCCTAAACGGTGGTCTGGGGGCGAAGCCCTTGTCGCTGTGTGATTTTTTGACTTTTTGAGAAAAATAACTGTTTCAGCGCCATTTGGATCACATTTTGCCCGCTTTTAGAAGCCAGTAGAAAAGTTAAATTGCTTTGCCCATTCAGTCCCTACTTTACCCACAAGTCACTTGAAAAAAAAAGTTTAAATGCTTGCATTTTGAGTTGAATTTTTTAAGTGACTTGGCTGGGAGTGGCTGAAGCCCCCTGTGCCCTTGTAGTTCCGCCACTAAATCCGTAAACGCGTAGCGACCCGTTGTGCATCCTGACTCATAGTTTGAGAAACACTGGCTTCGGGCTTCAAATACTTTGAATTGAATACGATGCACACGTTCATGGTTTTAAAATTGATATGACTAGCGTAATTAGCACGTGATGACCTATTACTGATTAGGTTCAGAAGTGTAAACTTGGATGTTGAATCTGGTGTTTGAAACTTGAACCACTAAACTTTCGGTATTTAAAAACTTTAATATACTGCTAATGTGGGTAACTTTAATGAAGTAGGTAGGATTGAATGTTATTATTCCTTTTTGTAACATTGTCTGTTTTCTTGACCTTACATCAGGGGCGTCCAACGCGTGGCCCGCGGGCCACTTGTGGCCAGCCAAAGGTTTTGAAGTGGCCCGCGTTAAACTTCCTACATTGGTTGGTTAATTCATCCTTACGAGCTGACACGATACTGTGAGTTACAGATGCGAGTCCTTCATTTTTATTTTATTCCTTCTTTGGAGAACTCCACTAAATCTATTGGAATTGGTGGGCTGAAGACCTCTTTTTTTGTCTTCACCTAATTTGGGCAAAAAAACTATTTTTTTGAAGAAGAATCCCACAAACTAAATTTTCGCCCGCGAAACTTTGGGAACAGCAAATCTGGCCCGTGACTAAAAAAGTTGGACACCCCTGCCTTCCATGATGTTCCAAAAAACGCAATTTCAGTAAACCAAGATGGAGGTTAAAGCCCCCTGGCCCTCCGTAGCAACGGCACTGAATTTGCCAAGTGACAAAACTTTTCCATCGTAACAAACATTTTGTATTTACTTTTCTATCCTCGATTGCGCTTAAATTCTTTGATGTTTTTTTTTTGGGGGGGGAGGTGGGTAAACTTTTTTTCGGTATTTTTGTGAAATGTTTTTGGCAGTTTGGCTATCCAAATTTCATAGTTTGTGTGATTTTAAACTTGCAATCACTAAACCCAGTGCATATCCATCAACGTATGGTCTGTTGATTAAGTGGTTAATATTTTCTTGCCGATTGAATTTTTAAGGCAGCTCATTGCAATAGTGCTTCAAATATACGACGAGATGCATCGTTCTATGCTACTTACGTTTGCAAGCGACTACTAGCAAAGGTATGCTTAACGTTGCAAAAATACAATACAAATTACGCGTAGCTTCCGGTCTAAACTTACCTAGGTATGGAAGTATAGAATGGAATATGGAAGAAATATTTAGTATAAAATGGAAAAGTTTTAGTGTGGAATGAAAATGGAATGCAGTAGCGTAGCCAGGCAGGGGGGGCTATAGGTAAGTTTAGACCGGTAAGTTTGGACCGGATAAGTTTAGACCATTGGCATGTCAACCAAAATGCAGAAAAGAAAAACATTACGTTTTTAGCATTTTTGAGACCTTTAAATGTACTAGAGTGGACTAAATAGTGATCTTTTAAAACATATATTTAGGGGGGGCTAATTTGTTGAAAATAAAACTAACAAATAAATGAAACTTTGAAAAATGGTCAAAAATAGGCAATCAAACTTGATCGCAAGGGTAAAAATGCTGAACATAGTTGTCATCAACAAATATACTATAAACTAAGGAGTAGGGGGGGGGGGGGCTATTCAGCATTAGTTAATTAACAATTTCTCTCAAACTTCTTTTCATTAGCCCTCCCCAAATTATTTTTCTCTATAAGTTCAAATATATTTCGTCAAGCACTACGATAACAAATAACATAACCCAAACAATTTTCACTAGTAAGTACTTGACGAGGAGGTAGCGAAAAGACCACAATGGTCATCAAAGTCAGCTACCACCTCCAGCACATCATCGTTAATTCTTGTTTTACATAAACGAACAAAAAGCAAGCATTATATACAATCAGTCATAAGGCTAAACAAAAACACACATACGTCACACTCACAGAAAAATGTAAGGGGATCATCTTAATATGTTACATCATATTAATTGCAAAAGTTGCGAAAGCAATGAATTAGCAAATATTGTAGGCATTTAATAGTGTGAGATAAGATACCTTTTGTATTGTTTTGTAAATGTTTGCAAAGAGAATATCTTGAGATCACTCGGCACGTTTGCCCAATATTTTGGTCGGTCCAAGAATTTCAATGTTAGTTCTACCAAATTTTGAATTAGTTGATTTAAGAAAATAATTGCCGTTTAATCTTCTACTTGTACCATAGTTGTGGATTTTGTCTAATGAGTTATATGCAGATGGATTATGAACTGTATACGAAATAGATTACTCCGTGTGAGCTTTATTGAAGTATTCGATTTTATAATTTACCATCATCTAAATAAGAGAACTAAAATTTTACCATTAGCCACCTCCCAAATAGCATATTTATGCAACCAGTTTAATCATGTTTGCACTGCCAATTTCAAAGCCACGTTTTAAAAGCATTATTTTTTTATCAAAATAGCCCTAAAATTAAGTTATTTTTGCAAAAAAAATGCAAAATTTTCGAGCGCTGGAGGCTCTACCCCCAGACCCCCGTGCCTCCGGCTGCTGGGGGCTCCGCCGCCAGACCCCCAAAACAGCCCCCCACCCCATTGCGAATTTCTGGCTACGCGCCTGATGGAATGGAAGAAAATTGCCAGTATGCAGGGGTGCCGATCTTTGTTGAGCATTGGGGGGATAGTTTGCAATTTTATCCCAGTTTTGCCCTATTTTCAACATTGGGAGAAATGTAACTCGACCACGATTTTGCTCAGGTGAGCAACTTCAGTGAAGACCAAAAAAAAAAGGTTTTCACCAAAACTGGAACACTTTTTCCCAAGTTCAGGTTAAGACCAAAAACTCCAAAAAAAAGGTCTTCACCAAAAATGGAACACTTTTTTCCCCGAATTCAAGTAGACACCTACGCTCAGATGCACACCAGAGTTAAATTATTGGGGGGGATGCAGATGTAGACCATACTCAAACTATTGGGGGGGATACAGTCAAATTATTGGGGGGATATACCCCCATCCCCCCTGGGTTTCGGCATTTCTGCCAGTATGGATATGGAAAAATCGTCTTCCATTTCATGTCCTGTGTTACGGAGTCAAGTCAAAACTACTAAATCCATTTTCGTGGATATGGGAAATGTGAACAAGCTTTGGGGCACCTCTTTATTAAATCAAATAGTTCTCGTTTCTTTAATAAACTGATCTCGAACTGTACTGTATCTCCAACTCTAGCCTAAACTTTAACCCGACTTCTACGGAACTCTGTGTAAAAATTACGTTGTTTTTGACCCTGCAGGTTTAGAACTCTGGGAGCGTCTGTCGTTCTAAAGATATTTTTCTCATTAGTGATAAGATGTCAGTCTATTGTGACACAATAGCCAATAGTTTACAGCTAATCCTGAACGCTACTGAAACTGTTAACTTCCGTAAGTGTACCTCAATCAAATCTCAACCTGGACCTGAAAATTTTTGTTCGATTCTAATTTAGTTGTAACAGTGAAATAAGCGCTTAGTCTTACATGTAAACTAAACAAAAATTTATCTTCAACAGCAAATCAGAATTTAAACTGTAGAAAAAAGCTGATTGCGTGTGGTTGACACACGTGTTTGCTGCGCGACGCGAGTAAAAGTGTGACGCACACTCACTATTCGCGCCTTTTTGTTTACTTGGCAAGTCGCCATAGATGGAGTCAAGAACACAAACTTCGGGGCCAAGGACTCGAAAAAACTCCAAGACCAAGGACCGACTTTTCGAGCACCGACCCTCTTGAGGCCTAGAAGCTGTTTCATTTTTAATAATAATTACTGGTGTCACTACTAGCAACCGGTGTCACCATACAAAACTACATGAATAATTTGTATAATTTATGTATAATCAATAAATCATCAAACTTTTAAAAAAACTAATGTTCGAATCCCTAAGCCCCAATGTTCAACTCCAAACCCCAAAAACTTTTTAGAGTATCTTTTAAAATACAATAATTAAAGCTTAGATGACTGACTACATAACTCTTAGGAATTTGAAAAGTGCTATCAGTCATTTAAACAATTCAAAACATTTCCATCTTTAAGTGTTGCTTAATTAAAGTCATTAATATAAAGAGTTATTTCTTTTATTTCACTTGATCAAAAGTTTTATTTACTGAAAGCATTTATTATCTTTGTTTTATTGGCAATCAATTTTTGCATCGAAATTGTATTATTTTGGTACGGTAAACAAATCCTGAAAAAAAAATTTTTTTTTTTGTTTTGTTTTGTTAGTTTTAAGTGTGTACAGAATATTCGTTTTTGTTTGTTTGTTGTTTTGCCTGTGTTGATAGCCGGGTGGCGTGAGCATGGCAGTCTCTATCTCTATTGTAACTATATCATATTTTGCTGCTGTGATTTGGTTTTTGGTTTTTGCCATGTTATAACGTAAGTTTGCGTTTTTCTTGCGTCTCCTTTTTTGATGTCAACGTTGTGACTTGGCATTCAAAATAAAACTCAGAAAGAAAGAAAGAAAGGACAGGAATGGTCGAAGTCAAAGCCAAGGACCAAAAACAAATTTTTCGTAAATCATGGTCAGCAAATTTTCATTATTTTTAAACCCGAAAGTTTTTAAGATATTACATTTCGTTAAGTTTATGAGGCTAATTCGAAAATGATTGTTTCTAAAAATAATGAATGTCATCTTAAAGTTTCACAAGTTAGCAGCAGTGTTGATTAGGCTATATTCCGTAGCGGTATCGTGGAAATGAAACAAGTAAGGATCCCCACTTTTTTCGGTGGTTTCTCAAACGCAAACCTTATTGTTTGGTTAAATAATTTCTTTTCATAGAAATTTTTAAATATTATCATACTTTTTAAGTATTGCATAGCGATTATGATATTATTACCTAAAAGCATTGCAAAATACTGAAAATTTATGTTTTTGAAATAAAATGAAATTCCGTACTTGCAAGCTCAAGTCCTTGGAAGAAACATGTTCTGGAGGCAAAGGCAAAGTCTAAAATATTGCCTTCGTTGAACACTTTTCGTAATTTTTTTTTCTTCAGAAAAGTAGCAACTTTTGTGAATTTTAAAGGAGATTACATTTTTAGGCTTTAAAAAGCAATTCAAAAAACGAAATTACCGCAAGATTAAAGCTAGAAAAACTTTAGTTTCTCCCCAACTTTCCCAATCCTAATTTTCAGCCAATCTTTTCTTTGCGTATTAGTGCACGTGATGTTTCTCCATAGTCTTGCATTTAATGCTTGTCAATGAATGAGCGCATACGTTTCGGCCGCCAAACGATACTTTTTAAAATTTAACATACTGTAAGTTATTTAGCTGCAAATAGTAACCTGAGAATTCCAGCAGGGCTGCATTTAAGAGAAAAGCATTGGATGTATTTGCCCCGGGGCCTTCCTTCAAAAGGTCCACAAATGGTAGAAACGTAAAACTAATCAATCATTATTTTTTTCTAAAAATGACGAAATTTTTTTATGTGAGCTTCGCCTCTTAATCTTCATGACGTCGTGTGAAAAATTGATTCAGTGCACAGCGCATTTTTCCGGGCATTTGAACTATTACAGTTATTATATTTATGTTTAATATCACACTCGTTTTTTCTGCAACAATCAGAGGCGTAGCCAGGAGGCCGGGCTATAGCCCCTTCCCCCCCCCATGACCCTTGCCCATTTGCCTGTCGACCAAAATGCAGTATTAGAAAAATACCACGTTTTTAGCACTTATGAGATTGTTTTTTTTGCACTGGTATGGACCAAAAAGTGATTTAAAGCATCTTTTGAAACATATATTCGGGGAAAGGGGTAATTTGTCAAAAAGAAAACTCACAAATCAATTAAAACTTTGAAAAATGGCCTAAAATAAGCAATCAAATTTGATCGCTAGTGTAAAAATGCTAAACATAGGTTTCATCATTATAAACTCAGGAATAGGGGGCTGGGGGCTATTCAGTATTAGTAAATTACCAATCACTTCTCTCAAATATTTTTCTATTAGCCCCCTCCCAATTATTTTTCTCTATAAAATATAGACGAAATAAATTACTCCGTGAGAGTTTCGCTAAACAATAAGATTTTATGAGGTGCCAGCATTGTAGCGCCGTTTTGTTGTTTTTCTTATTTATTTAATAATTTAATTTGTGCGAGTTTCAAACACTGTTTCATTATTTTCGTTAATTTGCATTTGGAGGCCACGACTCGTTCATCAAGGTAAGTATTTACTTCATTGAACTGCTGCTAATGTTGAAATCTGTTAAATCCGGTTGCTATGAGGATATTCTTGTTTCCTTATGTTTCCTGATTTTTTTAAGTTTCTTGATTTCCTGATTTTCGCGTTGATCTAATTGAATGCAAATTTAAACTTTGCTAGCTGGAACCTTGCGATGTCAATCATTGGTTTGCAATTGATTAGCTGGTCGCACGCAAGTACTGTAGTAAGCACCGTAGTGTTCTCAGTAACATTGAAAGGTTGGTAAGTAAAAAATCAATGTACAATTCTGTAGGTACCGGTTCCTTTTAAGTTATAATACTATCAAACCAATCAAACTGTATTAGCGTGAGTAATACTGCAACCTTACGTAACAACTAATCTCGGTTGCTGTCACGCTTCGGCTTTGTCAGCATGCCGCTGTCTAGTGCATTCGACAATGAGTACATTGATGCTGCAAGTTTTTCGGTTGTCACTAACAAAAAGGGTTTGAAACGTAAATCACAAAAGCACAAGTCATGCCCGAACAGCTCTAGTGATGAACTTTCGAATTCCAAAAAAAAGGCAGCTTCTACCCAGCAACGGCTTGTTGTTTTGCAAGCAAATTTAGGTGACAAAAGAGGTAGATCTCTAGCTTCTTACAACTCTATTACAATCAATAGGTATTTAGGAAAAACCATTGGGCAATATGAATCTTGCAAGCCAATTCGAAACGGCAATTTGTTGATAATTTCCAAAACTAGTAATTAGGCTAAGACACTGTTACATCTCGACTTTCTATTTGATTCTACAGGTAATTCTATCCCAATAATTGCATCTACAATCACACCTCTTGGTGCAAGAGGGGTTATTTATAATGTGTACTGAGCTGGACAGCGCTGTTTCGAGCTTTTAGCTCTCATCGGCAGCCTTCAGCTTCTCTTACAAAGTTATTCCCCAGCTGGACAAGACTCTTGGCCGAACTGGACAAGCCTTGAGGGCTTGCACAGTGGCAAAGGCTTTCTACTCGAGCTGCTTTGCAGCTGCTAGGTTGGTGGTTGTTCTGGCCACCTAACTACCAGTGGAAGTCATGATTTCCCAGGAGTCGACCACGAAGGTCGTCAAACATTTCGGTTATTTATAATGTATCTCTTGACATCACGAATGATGATTTGCTGGAATGTCTAAAACAGTTTCAGGTGAATAATATCCAGCGATTTAAATTCAGAGACGCGGAAGGCAAAATGACTGACACTAAAACAGTTTTGTTGCATTTTGATTGTCCCGACTTGCCCCCCAGGTTCAATTGGAATATTTAAAAAGTAATGTTAAACAGTACATCCCGATGCCATTCCGTTGTTTTAAATGCAATTGTTTCGGGCACATTGCAGAAAAATGTAGAGGCAAAGAACGGTGTGCAAAATGTGGTAAGGAACACAACACATCTTCTTGCAGTGTCACAAATGTAATTGCAATGAAGTGTGCTAATTGCCAGAAGTGGAGTCCTCGAGGACGTTTTTGGCCTCGAAGACGCATTTTGAAGTCCTTGACCTTGAAGGTCAAGACCTTGGCGTTGGCCTCGAAGCCTCAAGTCCTCGAAAATTGCCCTGTCCTTGGCTCGAGGACAGCACTATTTTTTGAACCATTGAAATCTAGTTGGAAAACGCCAGAAGCCTTGCGGAAAATTTGCGAGAACCTTTTTTGTTTTCCGCAATCGGAAGTCGCCTGAAAATTTTTTTTATTGTTGTTATTAATGGGCAGCGGTGGAAGCGAATCTGCTACTGTGTAAAGTCCACCTACACATTGCGTCGGCCCAGAGGCGTATACTCCATGCATGTAAGGCATGCATTGCATGCCTAGTCATTTAGCCAAAAAAATAATTATAAGTTAAACAAGTCCTACGAGTTAAAATTCAAAACAAAATCAAACTAAGTTGCCACAGTTACGGGTATTAACTTTCAAGTTAAAGCAGCGATAAACAGTCTCGCTTAATTCACTCATTTCAGTTTTAGCCTAGTTTCAGCATATTGCTAAACAAAAAATAATGGCAACACCCATGCAATTTTTAAACTGCATTCAACGGTTCAAGAGATCGCTATGTTTTGATGAGATTACGAACAAAATTAAATAGGTTTGAAAACTTTAAACGGCGCATTGTTTGCTACAAAAGTTCTTTTGTACGTCTAATTTCTTGTTTTCGTAAAATGTAGTCTCTATTTCAATCTTAAGTTTGTAGCAGTAAATTAGCTTGAAACAGGCCATAGACTATGCACCAAGGCATGCCATTTTAAAGATTGCATGCGTGTTGCCATTTATTTTATGTAGTTTAGCGATATGCTGAAAGCAAATAACTCAGCAACGAAAGCAAGCCGTGATAGCCGGTAGGTATTAGCGTTAGGTAATATGTGTCAGAGTGAGTTTTTGATATAGTACTGTTCACACTATTTAGGCTAAGGTTAGGACTACAAAAGTAAATGGAAGAAGTGAAATCCATTTAAACAGCAAGTTACCGTTAGTTGGGTCAGTTAGTACATACTAGGCCTAGGCTAGTTGTGGAGTTTGCTAGAAAGTCTTTAAGACTATCAATAAATTACCGGTAGGTTGTTTAGCTGTTTTACTTGAGCTTTACTGGTTGTTAAATAAGCTAAACAAGGCCAGGCCTAACCATATTTGCATTGGACTAGTCTATGCCTACCAACCTGCGTAATATTGCTTACCGGTAGCGTCGCAAATGGTTGCAAGGCTATGGTAAGTTACAATAATATGAGGAAAAGAGCTATGAAGGTACGCAATGTACTTGCTATTCAGCAAGTTGGCTCAGCTTAGTTCTACAATTAATGTTTTTACCTGAATGTTATCACCATAGATGGGCAAGTTAATACAAAACGTTAGCTTCGTTAACCACTTGTCCGTTAACAAACTTCACACCTCCGTTAACGTTAATCCATTATTTTCAGCTTTAATTAACGGAAGTTAATAAAGTCCGTTAATCCAATAACATTTTGCGTGTAATATACATTTCGTTTTATTCACTCGCTTCTAAAACACGTATTGACGCTGTTGAGCTGATTGTAAGGACATATTTATTGCTATGGTGGTCTTTTTGTGTTTTGAAAGTTACATTTTACAGTCTAACCTAATTTCAAGATAAAAACAAGTTCAAATGCACAACGAAGCTGCAAGATATTAACGATAAAAACCTTAACGGACGTTAACAGAACTTAACGGAAGTTACTTTAGTCCGTTAACAGCACTTAACGGAAGTTAATTTAGTCCGTTAACATGAAAAAACTTTTTAACGGATTAACGAGTTAATGAAAAAGTTAGCTTCGTTATTAACGGATTAACGATCAACGGACTTGTGCCCAACTATGGTTATCACTTATCAGACCTACTTTACTGTTAGTGTTAGCCTAGAAACGGAATCGTTCTGGGTACTGGCACACAAACTGCTTGACTTGTCACGTCTGTAGTACAGTAGCACAAAAAAAACTTGTACTTGTACACACTAATGTGTACTGAGGTTCAGTGGCGGATTTAGGGGGGGGGATGCATCCCCCCCACCAGCCTAAACCTAACGATTTCGGCCGAAAAATCAGTCTCAACTTCGGTGAAGACCTTTTTTTTTTTTTTTTTTGGAGACCACCTGATTTTCGGCGGAAAAAACGTTTGAATTTCCGATTTCGGCCGAAAAATCAGTCTCAATTTCGGTGAAAACATCCGAATTTTTGAGGTTTTGTGCTTAAAACTTTTATTATCCCCCCCACCAAAATTTTTCTGGATCCGCCAGTGCTGAGGTTAGGAGGCCTAGTTGCAATACTAGACATTTGGCAGTGTAAGTTGCTTTTTTATTTTACTACCGGTACCTAATAAGCAATAATTTTACTACCGGTACCTAATAAGTCATCATAATTGCATGCCTTATCTAAAATGCTACGCTACGCCGCTGCGTCGACCTCATTTTGACCCATTGCAACTGTAGCTGCTATGTTATTCTTGTTTTGTTTGGTTACTAGTCGAACTCAGAAAGCCTTTCTGCTTTCTTTAAGTACGTGGCCAGTTTATTAATGTTGCATTTCGGTACGACATAGGTTTGGTGATTTCAAAATCTTTAACACGAACATCTTGGTAAAGCTTGCAATTGCCTACATGATGATTTGGTGTTTCATCCTCTAGGCTACATTTTGAACACAGAAAAGATTCAGCACGACCTGTAGTTTTCTTGTGTCGCTGTAGATTGCAGTGCCCAGTTAAACCTTGCACTACTCTACTTAATTGAAGCCTCTTAAGGTTAAGGAGACGTATTGTTGGTCGAGAAGACGTCCAACCTACAGACTCGTTCATTCTCAATCTGTCCTTTCGTTCATTCCACGTAGATCTCCATTTATCTGTGGACCAGTCCTTAACCGTGCAAAGACAGCTGGCATACGGGAATGTAATAAAAGGTTCAGGACCATGTATTTTTGATTTAGATCCTGATTTGGCTACATAGTCTACTACTTCGTTACAATGTGCCCCTGCGTGTCCAGGAATTCAGGCAATACTGACGTTGTTTTGTTTACCTAACTGATGTAGGTTTCTAATGCAACTGAACACTGTAATTGATGTTACAGTGTACTTTATGGGTGCTTTGATAGCTGCTTGACTTTCAACCAGCACAACAATATTTTAATTGTGCATTTTTCCAAACGCAGGTTCTTTGCCAATTCTGAAATAGCTAAGACTCCGGCCTGGAACACGTACTGTAAATTCCAAATTGGAAAAATGCTTGTTTTGGGTAGTCGTTTGGGCATTCTGCGTTAAAACCCGCACCTACTCTCCCATCTAATTGCAAGCTATCGGTGTAAACCTTGACAGAGTTCTGATTTAGAACCACGCTTTCAGATCTGATGACATTCTTTTTATTATCCATAATTTGACATTTGAAATTTCTCTCCAATACCTTTGCTTTTTTTTATGCGGTCAGCTGGCATTTGCAGCAGAGGTACGAATCTTGAAGTCTCATTGCAAACATCAACATGGCTTTTCGTTTTCGCAAAGGAACCACCTCGGTTGACATGCCAGAGCCCATTAACAATGGTTCTGTATGACCCTCGCACTGCCTCAGCCAATAAGCATTTCTCAGTGGGAGTTATGTTGAGCTATATTTCCGGAGCACCAGTAGGGGTGCTAGGAAAAGCTGATGAAATGATCAGGCAAGCAAGTCTCTGCACCTTTGTGAGTTTTCTCCTCAGATACTTTTTGTTGAGACCGCCAGCCCTGGACATACATGCATACGACATGATTGGACGTATCTTGGTTGTGTATATCCATTTCATCATAGATGGTTTCATTCCCCACGTTTTACCTAAAATTTGTCTACATTACATGAAAACTGTAGTTGCTTTGCGGGCAATTCGGGTTAATATGTGGTTTCCGAGTTAGCTTGCTGTCCAGCGTAACACCTAACAGCCTTGCTCTCTTGGAAAGCTCAAGTTTTGAACCATTTATTGACAAGGAACCCAAATCTGGATTTCTTTTGTAAGTGAACAGTACAATTTCGGTTTTCTTGCTGCAAAACTGTAGCTCTTGTTCCAAAGCCCAGTTTTGGGCCATACCTCTGATCCAAAACATATCAGCACCAGTGACCAACACTGCTAGATCATCGGTATAGGCTTGAACATAAAAGCCCCTGCTACGTAACTCTAGCACTACCAAAAAGTTTTTTGAAGACCTTTTCTTTTTGAGACCACCTGAAAAAAAATTTTTTTGAGAACACGTGCGCCTGTGTCCTTGGTCCTTGGCCTAGGCCTCGAGCATCCCTGTCCTTGGCCTCGAGAGGGTCTGTCCTCAGAAGGGCTGTCCTTGGCCTTGGCCTCGGATTTTTTTTATGTCCTTGGCCTCGAGCCTAGTGTCCTCGACTCCACGTCTGCTAATTACAATGGCAACCACAGTGCTGCAAGTAAAATCTGCCCCAAGTATTTACGAGAAGCTCAAGTACTTATAATTAACGTATGCTGAGGCATGTAGGAAATACAACTGTGCTACCAACAGCCCAAGAAATGCCGATGCTATGAAATGTGTAGTGTATTTGTAATCACTAAAAAATACTCGAAGAGCTCATTTATTCTTTCTCAGTATGAGTTGGCTTGGGTGGGGCAAAGCCAAGCAGGCTTTAATGCACATTATTATAAAACGTGGTCATTTATTTTTTTAGGCTTGATTTTTCTCCACCACAACCCATCTCTGATTGTGTTTCTTCTTTGTTCAATATACTTTGTTCAATATATCGTAATTTGTTAGTACATAGTAATACATGTAAAGTTATAGATAGTTGATCCTAAAAACATATTTAAAAGTACGTTTTCTCGAAGGATGTGTGCCAAACAAACTCATTTTGTTTATTTACTTCTAATAGTAAAAGTGTTTTGTATTTCATGGTAAATTAGTCTGGTAGATCTGTGCTGTTACATGAAATGCTAATAATTTTGTTTGTGTTTCTGTCAAGTTATATTTTGAGCGCTTCTGTAGTGATACCAGGCGCCTGCTGTCGCTTCAGAAGTACTGGCTTTTTTTTAAATTAACCAAAATTTTTAAATCCACAGCATTTCATATATCTATTTGTATTTTTTAGTCAATTTTGTTATGGTACTAATAAACCACCGCTGTTTATAAAGCGCCACTATTCACAATAATAATAAATAAATACATATTTAGTTGAGCGTCTGCAGTAAGCAAAGATAATTTTTTTTACTTAATTTAAGGTTGGGTCAGCAAAAAACTACAATTTTGAAATTTGAGATATCGCTGCCTTTGCAGCTCGTATTGAAGACAGCTGATCTTCCATACGATTCATTTTGAGTGCCAATTGCTTTGGTTTCTAATCAGATAGTTCGCTAACTCAATCCTACAAATACTATTTTCCAACACAGCCCTTTTCTTTGTGAGCATTAACTGCAGCGAGTTTGACATCGGCAAGGCTTCAGTTTGAATATTCGTCATTTGATTTGATTGTATTTGGAATTCATGAACGAAATTCTCCGTCTGCATTAAAAAATTAATCAGTAAGTACGATGTATTATTTTGTTAAATTGTTTGTTAATTGTAAAAATAGATTCTAAATTTGAATAAATTAGTGAGATAAACGAGTTGTGTACTAAAGGTCATAATTTGTTTTTGTTGCAGCATTAATTCCAATTTGTTTTGTTTTTGGTTCAAATTTGAACTTTAATTTTTCCGTAAAATACTTCATATTGTGTTTTTTGAGTGTTTAATCGTTTATTTTTCTCAGAAACCGCTTCCGTTTTCGCTTCCCTTTACCTATACGCCGACAAATAAAGGACAAAATTTCAAACAAGAACAGCGTGTTACGAATTCTCGAGGCAGACGGTAGACAAACCGAATCCGTAACAAGCATGTAAACAAGAAAACTAAAATTTTACCGTTAGCCACCTCCTATATAGCTCATTTATGCAGTGATGGGCACAGCGGCGCTGCTCACCAGCGGGCGCTACTTTTTCGGTTGCGGCAGCGCCGCTGCTTTTTTTCGTCACCAGCGACAAGCGGCAGTGCCGCTGTTTTTTAACCGAAAAAGGGGCAGCGCTTCAGCGCTGTTTTTTAAGCAAATATTCTGCCGCTACCGCTACTTCCAATAAACTCCTTCCAAGACTTTTTTGATTCACATTTTTACACGTTACCGCTTGGAGTCTTTACTCTCCGTTTGTTTTCACTCTGCTCTTGTTACCACGTTATTTTAGTTTAGTAGAATACGCAAGGTTACCTTTGCGACGTTTTGTCGTAGCTCTCATATGTGTAGGCGAGTTTTATCGTACGTGGTCCTATTTTTTCTGAACCAAAATTGAACAAATAATGTGGCTAGTAGCGGGCCAATTTGAACTGATAAAACCGATTTCAATAAAGCCAATTTCGAGAAGCATCTCTTTAACGAAAATGCGATAATTACAGTTTGATAAATTGCTGAAAACTTGCAAATTGCAAAGACGGTTTTCCGCGATATTTTCTCAAAATGCTTTTAGTAATTAGTAATATGAAGTATTTAGTACTTAGTAAAACAAATGAAGATGATTTGTTGGCTATCTGGTCGCAGACCACATTACAGTTCGTGCACTCCAAGTAGAACAGTACAGTAACAAGCCCGGAGCCAGAGTAGTAGGTTTCGGGGGGGTGGTAAATCACGCCCTGGTTATTACATTACGTTTTTAACAAGATTGGTTTAGAGCACGAGGTAGCAACTTTAAGATAAAACCATTCATTTTAATTGATTGGCAAAAATTAAATTGAGGGAGCCCTGCCCCCTGGTCGTCAATATTATTGCTAATTAACGCTGTACACGTCAGAGATGGAACCGGTCAGGATTTTCTCGACCCGACCCGACCGGTAAATTTCAAAATCATCGCCGGTTGACCGGCCGGTCGACCGGTTTCTGATCGGCCCGGTCGACCGGTTTTTTTACAGAAGGTTTTTGTTCACTATTCAATGTATGTAATGAAAAATTTTCAAAAGGGGGGCATGGGTGAGGTGTTAAAATTTGTGACTTTGAACGGGGGTCTCAGAAAAAAAACGCAAAAAACTTTTGCGTTTTTGGCAAAAATGACTCAATTTTCAGACCTTTTTTTGGTTAAGTTTCGGTTTAAATGACCTGTTTGGAGCAGCGCAAAACGTGCACAAAATAAGCATAAAAAGCACTGGAGGGCACAAGCTAAATTATTAGACGTTCTTTCTAATGATATTTTGCAAAAGGCCAAAAAATGAAGTTAGAATTTTTTAGCTATTGGTAACAGATTATTTACAATTTGCCGAGCAGCAAATATTAAACTTTTTTCGGCAGTGCTGCCTTTGCAGTTACAAAAAGATAAATGAGCAAAAAATATAACAGCAAAAGATAGTAACAGTAAAAACATACGAACATCACAATACTTGTACTAATGTACCCAAAAACATAAAAATGATGGAGCAATAACGTTTAATGATATTGAAAATTATGTCACTAACAGCGTGAAAAAAAGAATACTAAAAAATTATGTCACTAACAGCGTGAAAAAAATTAATAATATTCTTAAAAACTAGGCTGCTTCACTAACGGTTTGAGAAAGTATGAAAAGGATCTATTGCAAAACATTATGTACTGGAAAAGCTTTTTAGCTCCACAGAGATTTATATACGAACGGAACAATTAATATAAATCTCTGTGGAACTAAAAACCTTTTCCAGTACATAATGTTTTGCAATAGATCCTTTTCATACTTTCTCAAACTGTTAGTGAAGCAGCCTAGTTGTTACGAATATTATTAATTTTTTTTACGCTGTTAAGGTGCGTTTAGACTGGACGCGAAGCAACGCGAAGCAACGCGAAGCGAAGGTTGGCGACCTTCGCGAGTGGTCGATTACGTCACTCGCGAAGGTTGCCAACCTTCGCGAGTCTTCGCGAGTGGTTGCTAATCTTCGCGACTGGTCGCTTCATAGGCTAATTTTAACAACTTACTTTTAAAATGTATTCAATGAGCAAAAAGCTTTGTGTAGTTTATTATTGGAGCGCTATTATAGTAATCACAGGTTCTGTTTCGTCATAGCGCGCTGGAATTACCGGTAAAACGAAGATTGAGTTTATATTATGTTATCATCCAATAACCGTGAAGAAGAGTCTAGAGTAATTGCTCAGGTAACAAAACAATCTTGAGAAAAAAATTTGTAAAGTTTAAGTGAAAAACGAAGTACAGTAGATCGAATTTGGAAATGAAAAGACTAGTCATTTCTTCAAAAACGTAGTAGTACTTGGCCTATTTACTAGCTATCAATGATTTGTTTAGATCCTTCCACTGAAAACTTGCCCTAATCTGTTTTGACGATGACTGTTCTGGGTTTTAATGCAGAAACGCAAAAAGCTGAAAGCAGATGTCAAAAGTTCTCTTTAGGTGTTTACTCAGTTAACAAATCCTTAAACGCTTTCACCATCCATGTCTCATTATGGTAGTGGTAGATCTACCGGTATCTTGTAGAGTGTAAACCAATAGGCTAGTCTACAGGTTGATTTAAATCATTAACTATGTTGTTTTTTGGATGTGATTTTCTTTTTCAGGCAAGCATGTTATGATACCTGTAGTAAGCTTAAACAGTTGTTTGTATGTGTTATTTAGTGCTGTTTATGAAGACTCCCAATGTTAACTCTATGAGTGAAACTGAAAGCTGGATTTGTCATCAGTTATGTAGTGGATTTTTTGCTTATTGTGCAATGGATTGCTGTGTTGATTTGCTGGAGAAAGCAAAAAAACATAGGA
Organism: Trididemnum nubilum; assembly: GCA_963965965.1. Lineage (NCBI taxonomy): Eukaryota > Metazoa > Chordata > Ascidiacea > Aplousobranchia > Didemnidae > Trididemnum > Trididemnum nubilum. The sequence goes on from CAWYPQ010000447.1 coordinate 20,903, forward strand.
GTTTTTGCATGATTTGACACTATCATCGAAGGACTAGAATTTAGCACAGTGATACCTGATACCAGCAGTTGCTTTGAGGAAAAGTCAGCCTCTAAAACTAAGTTTGGTGTTTTATTCGCTAGCGGAGCGCTTATCGATGTTTAGTGCGAAGTTAAATGCTATCGAGAGCATTTTATTAGTTTGCATTTTCTTGCGGTACCAGTAGGCTACGTTGTGACGATTGCGTTTACCTCAGAGCTTCGCTTTAAACCACCGTTTGTAAGATACAGACAAATTCATAGCAGTAAGGTCAAGCCCCCTCTAAGCATGTTTTTGGTTATGCCCCTGATAAAAAAAAACAGTTGGATTTTTTCATTTGAAAATTGTTACTCAAGCATCTGAATGAAAGTGTTGTTAGTTCTCACATTTTCATGTAACTGACGCTTCCTTCCCAAGTCCAATTATTTTTATTATAAATGCTGTATCAAGTTTTTTGTTTAGTTTAGAGAATGGAACAATAGTAGTGAACTTGCTTGGCGGGTACCTCTCTACCAATAATAGTAACCTCAGCAAAAAAACAGAACTCACTTTCTACTGCTTAGATATATATTGGCGTTCTAGTTGATCTGAATACACTGAGTGCAATTGCAATGATTGAACTTCAGACTTAAAATTGTTTACTTTGTCACTTTATTCACCATGTAAAGCAGTTAAAAATTTAAGAGACACTAAAAATGTTTTGAAATTCACAAACAACTAAATTCAGATATTACACAAAGACTCAGTAAATGAATATTTAACACACTTGACACTTCTATTTTCATCAATTAGGACTGGAGTGAAAAATCACTACCAGACTACAATATTCATGATTATAAAACTTGGGGTAGTCCAAAACCATTGCTTCCAGTTCAACTTGATCACGGTCACAAACCTTCAGAAACAAGAAGACTTTTAAGAAGACATTCAGAAGAAAAAATTCCATGTTTGTAGCTATTCAAAGAAGTGACTACTAATTAGGCCAATCAAAAAGTTCATAGAAATTTTTCGATTTTTTGTATCTATCTAGCTCTTGCATGTAGCAGTGTAGCTTGAAACCAATTCTAAATACAGTTCTTTTCACCAAGTTGGCTTGGTCAAAAAGGCAGTGAAAAAAGTTTTGCGAGTTTTCCAGTATTCAAGGTATTGTTCAATTGTGGTTACTTTTAAAACAACAAGCTAACAAACAATGGGTAAAGACACTATCAACACACTCAAAACTAGCCTGTTGGTGGGTTATTTTATATTCTGAAAAAAAAACATCATGTTAGTTTAAGTTTACTTTAAGACAAAAAAGCAAAAGCTGCTCAGCCAAAAGAACTACTGGACTGGTCTTCTGCTATGCTGCACAGAATAAAAAGTTTTGGTTTAAAAGCTAGATGTCGTGGGGCTAGGCCTACTGCTTTGCTGCATTCATTATAATGACGCTCTGAGATCCAGCATAGCTATGAAAAATCACTCTAGGATTTACAGCCTTAGCAGTCTAGATCCAAATTAACTTGGCTAGCCTAGGGCTATCGCGAATCTAACTTTGCCAACAACCTAGGCCTACTCTTTGGACTGATAAATAGGCGCTAAACCATACAAATGAACTATTTATATTATTTTCTAGCAAACTGCGATCGCAAAATCAAATCAGTGAATTAGTTGGTTATCTTACTACAGCCTGCAAGCAAGCGCTGTTGCGCAACTGCTCGCGAAGGTCAACCTTTCGCGAGCTGTCGATGACGTCAAATTTTGGTTGCTTTGCGTCGCTTCGCGTTGCTTCGCGTCCAGTCTAAACGCACCCTATGTGACATAATTTTTCAATATTCCTTTTTTTTTCACGTGACATAATAGTGACATAATTTTCAATACTATGTAATGTTATAGCTCCATAATGTTAATGTTTTAATGTTTTTGGGTATAATAGTACAAGTATTGTGATGTTCGTATGTTTTTACTGTTATATATCTTTTGCTGTTATTTTTTTCTCGTTTTTGTTTTTGTAACTGCAAAAGCAGCACTGCCAAAAATTGTTCTGAAGAAGCTTCCCGGTTTGGGAAGCGAAACGTCAAACCAATAAATAAACTTATCGGTAGTACGAAGTGGTTATGAATAACTATTCCGATGAACGCAACGCGTCCGTTATTTTCATTGAAAACACTAAACTGTTATGACATTGGCTAGAAAACATTCAAAACATAACGTGCCCCAGCAGTTTGTAGAAATGCTGCTACTTCAGAACAAGCCATGGTTAGTTAGATGTAAAAAATTAAGAGCTATGTCTTTCTTGCCCAGAGTAGAGTGTTGTAAATTTAAGTTGAAACAAGCTTTTAGCATGCAGTAAAAAATCTGAAATCTGCGCCACTTCTACTCTTAAGCTCATTAAAACGATGCTAAAATGCCAGGTAGCGCAAGCCTCTTCCACATGCATGCTTTATTAGAATCTGATTACGCGATTTTAACGTATATTTTGCACATTTTTGCATTGTGCCGTGGCCTCAATCCGGAAGCATGGCACGATACTCCCACTCTAAATACATCCCTGGATGTGCATGTCTTAATGGTCACAGTATGTTAGTCACAGCTAGAAACCATTTAACAAATGTTTTCGAAAGGTGTGGTTTGTTCTTTCTTCTTCTTTCTTCATTGCCCGCTTTTCCGTGAGGGTTACGGGGGTGTGGTTTGTTAATACTGAATTTTTTGTTAATACTGATTTTTTATAAAAAGTTTTGATTATGATAAAATACAGGGTGTCCATGAAGTCTCTTTACAATTAAAAACAATTACTACAACTTCGAATGATGAGATAACACAATAAGGGTTGTTTTATGTTAATCGGTATTTCATAAAGTTTTTGTTGAAACTAAAATTATTGTTTTAGATAAAATTTTTATGTGTTTCAGATAAAATTTCTGCAAGAGTAATGATTGAGTTACATGAATCCCCTTTAAATCTGAAATGACTGCTCCTAAAAAAAAGCGCTTTGTGTTTCCTGGTTTATTGAGAAAATCAGATGTTTAGACCCATCGAGACCACGGAACTAAGTATGGAAGAGACCCACCACCACCTTCTTCAATTCGTTTGCGATACAAGAAATTTATGGAGACGGACGTGATGGCTGTCACCTCACTAAAAATCGAAGCCTTTTTTTTCTGTTCAACCAACTCGTGATGCAAATGCCAACAGCAACGTGAAGTTGCTTGATCAGCTTCACTAGCTAGTTGAACAGAATAAGGTTGTGATGTTTTGTCGTATAAATACAACAGAGTGTATTTTGTCGTATAAATACAACCTAGTTTCAATCTAGTTTGTTCCAATCTAGAGTGTATTTTGTCGTATAAATACATCGGAAACTTCCGATATATATCGGAAACTTATGACACATTTTGTAAGCTTTTTTATTCCAAATAAGCTCAAAAAAGCGGTGTTACAAAATAAACAATATTTTCAAAACGGCGCCCTATACATAACTTTCGAAAAAATAGTGCATAAATAAAACTAAAAAAGAAAATCTTCATTTAACCCAATTATCATCTATTGCGTCCAACTCGAAATCATTCCTTGAGTAATGCAAACAACATAACTTTATAAACGTTCACAATTAGCAAATTATGCAAGGGAAGAAGAGTGAAACTACTAAAAGACTAATAATTAGGTCTTTTGAGTCGAGCAGCCACCCTATATTGGAAGTCAATTTCTTAATTTATTCAAGTCAAAATTAATAACTTCTAAATGCCATCAAAACATGCTATTAGTAGCATTTTTTGGCGGCATTTCAAAGTTATTAACTTTTACTTAAATAAATTGAGAAATTGCCGTGAATTGCACTCATCCTTGTACGCTAATCACGTGTGTTTGCATTTTACTGCAGTTAAAAATTCGCCAGATGGGACTGTCAATCTGTTTGCATTCTAAATTCCTATATCTTTGAGGTGCTTCGTAGAAGTTAAATAGCGTTTACTGGCGCGCGACAGGCGACCGATTGTAAAACTATGGCCAAAATGAAACTACGTTTGTTTTAAATTGATTAGATAAAAGATTGGAATAATTGACGCAACAACCTCTTCCTATTCACAGTATCAGATACTCAACTGTTCGTCTACAACGAAGCATCCAATAGCATGATGTTAAAACTTAAAATGAGGTACCATCAGACATCAAATTGACAACGCTAGCTTTTTCAATAAACTATAAGTTTGTTTTGTTTTATTGATAAATTTAAAAATATAAGAAGCAACTTTTAGCATTGCATGCAAGATTGAAGGCAGAGAAGTTGTTCAGACACGGGGAGTAACATATTCAAGACGTTCTTTAGCACTTCTTACCATTTCAGAAATATAAATCTTTGCAGTATGTTTTTCAACAAAAGATAGAAATTTAACCAAAATCTTTGTGATTGAAACGAAAATACTTGGAGAATAATTCGCCATCGAATGATAGCTTTTTTACTAAATTGGTAAAGAAATTAGGAAGACACTATATTATTACTGTAAATAGCGTGACTCATTCTAAGGCCCTTTCGTAAGAACAAACTTCTACAGCCCTATAGTTTTGATGAAATCCAAAAAAATGATGAAACGGAAGTCGATTTTGATTGGCTGACGATCTGATGATGCAATTGTGTGGCTTGCGTTTTGCGAATTTTATGGAAGTCAAGACTAGACACAGCAAGTACGTACAATATTTCGTAAAGAAGTAAAATACGGGCGCAGCTGGTTAGCGTTTTTGGTGTTACTAGCAGGTTTTATACCCAGGCAATGCAACAGACATAATCTCGGTTATATGCAGACCAGACTCGGAGACTTTTCAGCAATACAGTCGCCAAGCCTGGTAATACATGCGCCCACACATCGGTTCGCTGTTACCACCAGGATTGAAAAAATCATTTGGTTTTGCTTTAATTACAATTACAACCTAAAATTTTCAGTTGCAATTACAATTATTCAAGTTCAAGTAATTGTAATTCAATTACAATAACAATGAAAAGATTTTCAAAACACTGCAATCAATTCACTTACATACGAAGCCTCGAGTTTTGCTTATGTCAACACAGTGGATTTGTTTCATATTTCTATACCAGACCTATCAAAGCCCCATTTGTTTCTATCCTTGTTCTTCTATTAGTCTTTGTTTAACTTTAATTTTTGCAATACATAATTTCGTTTGTAAGCAATTGTCAAGTATGTTATTAAATTCATACCGCTTTAAACAACATTATGGTTTTAGCTAAACCAGTCGCGTAGCCAGGATTTTGCAAAGGAAGGGGGGGCTTTTTTTGAAGTTTGATTCAACCGTAAACGAACTTGACCCGAATTTTCATTTGGTTTCAATTGGATTGAGGCAAATTCAGAGCGTTTTTCTGTTCAAAATCAAGTGATCTCCAAAAAAAAAAGGTCTTCACCGAAATTCAGAGCGTTTTTCTGTCCAAAGTCAAGTGACCTCCAAAAAAAAAGTCTTCACCGAAACGCAGAGAGTTTTTCAATCAACTGACACCCAATTCTACTTTTCATCTCACGATCTTTGGGGGGGGGGGCTATTTTCGTTTGGGGGGCTCTTTCCCGTGTTAAGGCAAAAATCAACCTCAAAACTGCTATAAAAACATGCTATTTTGCATACTTTTTTGGCCCATGGGGGGCTGTAGCACCACTTGCCCCCCCCCCTAGCTACGCTACTGAACTAAACCATGGTATCACAGCGCAATTACTTGTGCAAAAGAAAATAACTTTTAACTCAATTAAAAACTGTAAAAAAGTTGAAACTCTGTACGTTAAAACTTCAAGTTACAACAACTATTTAACCAGAGGTGGGGTCGAGGGAACAACCTTCAAGGCCAAGGCAAAGAACTCCAAAAAAATCCGATGCCAAGGCCAAAGCCCGACTTTTCGAGGACATACCCTCTCGAGGCCAAGGAGAGGAATGGTCGAGGCCAAGGACCGAGGACATAATTTTTTTAATTATCGCCGGCAAATTTTCCATTATTTTTTAGCGCAAAAGTATTTGCGATAATTGCATTTTGTTAAGTTTTTGATGATAATTTGAATATAGTAGTTTCAAAAAATAACGAATGTTATTTTAAAATTTAACGCGTTTGCAGCAATGTTGCTTATGTTACGTAGCGGCATCGTGGCAATGAAACAATTAAGGCCTAACTCGTAAATGGGAATAACTTTAGTCTAAATGGTCAATTTTAAGGCCATAACTTCATCAGTTAGGACCCAAGTGCAAACGTCCACTGATTGATGATTATAGATCTCCACTTTTTTGTTGTTTCTCCAACACAAACCTTATTGTTTGGTTGAACGACTTCTTTTTACAAAATTTTAAAAAATATTGTCATAGTTTTTAAACATTACATTGTAATTAGCAAATGTGATATTATTATCAAAAAGTATTTCAAAATATCATAAATCTATTTTGAAATGAATTAAGGTACCGCACCCGATATTTGCAAGCTCAAGTCCTCTGAAAAAAATAGCGGGGCTCTGGGGGCGAAGGCAAAGTTTTTATGCCTCCGTTGAACAATTTTAGTGATTTGTTTTCAAAAAATAGTAATTTTAGTGACTTTTAAATTAAATTACTCAATTAGAATTTGAAAGCAATTTGAAAAAAAGAAAATACCGTAAAAATCAAGTTAGAAAAACTTCAAGTCTCCCTCCATTTTTTCTAATTGTTTTAAATTTTAAACCATTTTAAGCCAATCTTTTCTTTACGCTTCAGTGCACGTGATGTCTATATTTTCGCATCTAATGCCTATTGTCTATCAATGAATAAGCGAGCACGTTTCGCCCACAACAATGCACTTCATAAAATTTAAATTAAGGTATTTGACAGCAAAGAGTAACCTGACGATCCCAACAGGGCTGTATTAGGGAGGAAGGCATTGCAGACATTTTCAATTTTCCTTAGCCCCCTTCTTCGAAAGACCCACAATTTGTAGAAACGTAAAAAAAAATTAATCGGTGTTTTTTCTAAAAATACCCAAGTTTTTTTGCCAGAGCGTCGCCTACTTATCTTCATCACGTCGTGTAAAAAATCGATTTTAAGTGCAGCGCGCATCTTTCCAGGCATCCGAACTATGCTTGTGTCTGGACCTCCGGATCTCTTGTTATGACCCTGGACGGTTTTAGTGCTTTGATGTTTGTACGACCTACTGCACATTTAAGCAAAAAAAAAATCTACACTGCTTTTGTCACCTCATTCTCCGATTAGAGCTTTCACACAAGGCCATTAAAATAAAAATTTATTATGACTAGCCTATCACATTATATTATTTTTTAAATCAATAAAGACACGAAGCGAATTGACAGGCTAGAAGTTTAAATTATTTTTTGTCTGATTATTTTCCGTTTTATCCAATCAAGAAATAATGCTGTCCTCAAGCCGAGGACAGGACGTTTTCGAGGACTTGTTGGCTTCGAGGCCAAGGCAGTGGCGGATCCAGAAAATTTTGGTGGGGGGGGATGATAAAAATTTTAAGCACAAAACCTCAAAAATTCGGATGTGTTGTAACCAGGCGCGAAGCCAGAAATTCGCAATGGAGCGGCTGTTTTAGGGGTCTGGGCCCCCAGCGCTTAAAAATTTTTGCACTTTTTGCAAAAATAATATAATTTTAGAGCTAGTTTGATAAAATAATGCTTTAAAAATGCGGCATAGAAATTGGCAGTGCAAACATGATTCAACTGGTTGCATAAATGGCCAATGTGAGAGGTGGTTAAAGGTAAAATTTTAGTTCTCTTATTTGGATCCTGGTAAATCATAAGCTTAAAATCTTATAGTTCAATAAAACTCTCTCGGAATAATTTATTTCATCTATAGTTTATAGAGAAAAATAATTGGAGAGGGACTGATGGAAAGAGAATTGAGACAAGTGATTGGTAATTAACCAATACTGAATAGCATCTCCACCCCATTTCTGAGTTTAGGCCTATAATATATTTGTTGATGAAACCCGTGTTCAAGTTTTTTACTCAAGCAATCTAATTTTATTGCTTATTTTTGGTCATTTTTTAAAGTGTTTTTTTGATATGTGAGTTTTATTTTTGACAAATTAGCTTCCCTTAAGCATACGAGTATGTTTCAAAAAAAATGCTTTAAATCACTTTTTGGTCTATTTCAGTGCGAAAAACAGTCTCAAAAGTGCTAAAAACGTGATATCTTTTATTTTGCATTTTGGTTGACAGGCCAATGGAGGGGCTGTAGCCCCCCCCTGGCTACACTACTGCTTACAGTTGCCTCGCCAGAATTTCGCAAAGGGGATGGGGTCTTTTTTGGAAGTTTGATACAACCGTAAACGAACTTGACCCAAATTTTTATTAGTATTGAAGTAAATTGAGGCGGTTTTTTTGTCAAAATTAGGTGATCTACTGATTTTCTGTCAAAAGAGCTGTCAAAATTAAATGAAAAAGGTCTTCACTGACTTTGGGTGAGCTCCAGAACCAAAAAACTCCACTATTCTGGTCCAAATAACGGCAAGTTCTTTACAACTTCTGCTCCCAAATCCCGTTGGAGGAGGGCTATTTTCATTTTTGGAGCAAAAATCGGCCCTAAAAGCACAAAAAACGTGCTATTTTGTATACTTTTCGGGCCAATGGGGGAGGATCGAGCCCACCCTCGCCCTCTCTGGCTACGCTACTGACTGCTTAGGATTAATGTTCTTGACCTCGCTTAATGCTCACTTTTTAAAAGACTAATATGTCGCTTAAGAAATGATTTGCATTGTGTAGGCCTTATCGTTGAAAAGTGCAAGTTGTAAATTTTGCTGATTCGGCGCTTTCAAATCAATCGGACCTATAATAAAAAACTAATTTCTGTTTTGTAAAAACTTTGCTGCAAAAATTTCATTTTTCTGTCCCTCCCATCACAGGGCTTTAGAAATTATATCACAGTCACACTGCTTATCGAAAATTCACTGATTGCTTTTTTTCAAATAAGTTTAATATTCATATGCACGTTATGTTTACGCTGGTGGGGGTCTGGGGGATGTATCCCCCCACCCGCCCCCATAACTCCGCCACTGGTTGTGCTCCTATGCCTTCATCGCTGAAAAGTGCAAGTTGTGAGTTTTGCTGATTCGGCGCCTTCAAATCAATCGGACCTGTAAAAGACTAATTTCTGTTTTGTAAAAACTTCGCTGCACAAATACTATTTTCTTGCACCCCCCTCCCCTTGGCTTTTCAAGTGATATCACAGTCACACGGCTAACGACTATTCACTGATTGCTTTTTTCAAATTAGTTAAGTATTATTCATATGCACGTTATGTGGTTATGTTTAGGCTGGTGGGGGGGATGCATCCCCCTCTAAATCCGCCACTGGGCCAAGGCTAAGGACTTTAAAATGTGTCTTCGAGGCCAAGGACGTCATCGAGGACTCCACCTCTGTATTTAATACTATTTTAACTTTTATCAACAATACCTCATATGTAGCATGATCATACAAAATAGAACCATCAGTGTCGCTTTGACATGCACGCATGGGCAAACAAGCAAAAAAGCACACAAAATATTAATATCACAAATAGCATTGAAGCTACAATGGTTACTTTCCACGGGTTACAGTCACATCTGACGTTATAAGCAAATTCTATGTTGGGCTATTTTTTGGCTTCGAGTTAGTGCTTGTTATGATTAGAGCAGGTACTAAGTTTAGGTTATGAATACAATTAACCCTATCTCGAAACTAACTCCAACTATCCCTAACCTACTTTGATGTTCGATTTGTGAAGTCAGATGTGATTGCAACTGGTAGAAAATATCAATTTGCAATCGGAAGAAAATTGATATTGTTCAAACACAATTTGTTATCATCTATCGTAGTGAATAAGAGAATAATTGTAATTGAAACTAGGCAGAAAATTTTCAATCACAATTATCGACTTTTGAAAATCTTTAATTACAATTACAGCAAAATTGTGTAATTAATTACTATTTTGTCAATTACAATTATAACTTTTCCAAGCCTGGTTACCACTATGTTTAATTAGCAACGTAAACAAAAAAAAGTGACTATAACGATATTCAGTTCTAGTCTTAATATGTTGTACTGATTTACTTTACCATTTTGTAGCACAATGCCAAGCTGAAGAAGAAAATCGATGAACTAAAACAAGGGCCAGGAATATTTAGTATCTGCACTATTTTAGAGCATATAGTGCAGAAAGTGAATTTCCGTTATACTTCTTTTTTGAACTATTTTAAAAGTTATGCTACTTCACCGTTAGAAAACTCAAAAATAAGTGTTTGATTGAACTTTGAATGCAACAGCCATCTAGCCTTTTTTAATTTGAAACATTTTAAATGTTGTACTGGCAATAAAGAGAATAACATAACTGCCAGAACGTACCGGTACAACATACCAGAACTAGTTTTGAATGCCCTCCAGTCACTTTTTTTCTAATCAAGTTGCTGATTAGACATCAGAGGTGGAGTCCTCGAGGACACATTTTGAAGTCCTTGGCCTCGAAGCCTCAAGTCCTCGAAAATTGCCCTGTCCTCGGCTCGAGAACAGCACTATTTTTTGAACAGGTGTAATTTCATTGGAAAATGCCAGAAACCTTGCAGAAAATTTGCGAACACCTTTTTGTTTTCCTCACTTGGAGCATAGGCGTAGGCAAGGGGAGGGGGAGGCAGGGTCTACCTCCAAAAATGTGACAAAAAAGCCTATTGTTTCTTCAGTTTCAGTTTCTTTTAAGCATTTTTCGCTTACAACACAGCATAACTAACCACAATATTGAAGACCAAGGGCGCCGGGTCCCCCTCAATTCAATTTTTGCCAGCCAATTAAAACGTACAACCCGAAGAAAATGGAGAGTTTTTGTCCTAAAAGTTGCTATCTCAGGCCCACATCTAGCCTTTTTGTTAACGTAATGCATTAATCAGGGCCGGATTTACCATAATATAACGCAGTACCAGCTAGGGGCCCCAAGCTGAAATCGTAAGATTTTTTTTGGTCTTCACCTATATTTGGCAGAAAGATGTTGCGAAAATCTCCGAAGTGCCAGGGGCCTAGCGCGATGTAAATCCGGCCCGGCAATAACATGGTTAGTAGACGAAATCATCTATTGTATCATTTTTCAAAAACAATTCAGTATTTCACCTTCAACCTCGCCGGTTTTTACGCACAATATACTTTTAAAAAAATCAGCCATGGAAAATGCTGATTGAACGAATCATTGAACTACAATTGAGGGGCCTGGGCCCCCCTGGCAAATATGTACTCCGACAACTGGTTATTTTCATGACAAAACAAAAATCTCTAAGGAAATTCTTCGCGTGGATTATTATTTACTGCCAAAATGTTGCATGAGACAATGCACCATACTTTCCCCTACCTGGACCAAACCACTTACAATTAAAATTTACCTCCAAAATGCAAGATGCTAAACGTGTTTTGGACTTAAATTGCAAGTGAAAGGAGGATTAAACAATTTAATTTTTTCAATTGGCTTTCAAATGTCAAAAATCTGGTGCTTTCAAATGGCTCTAAACACTTGCGAAATGTGATCCAATGGCATTAAAATAGCTTTTTTTTTCCAAAAAATCGCCCAGCGGTTGGAAGCTTCGCCCTCAGACCCCCAAAGCCTCCGGCAGCTGGGATCCCCGCCCCCAAACCCCCGTCTGTGATACATTTGAGTTGCACAAGCTTTCTCAACAATTTCCCAAAGTTAGACATTTGCGTTTTCTACTATTAGTTTAAGCCCTCTCCCTTTGCAAAATCCTAGCTACGTGCAAACAGGCAACAACGATTTCAGATCTTCCATTCTACGATATCTTTGTCCCACAAAAACTTCCTCTTTGGAAAAATTTTGATGACGTCATTTCATGTGAATTGTGGTTTTGGCCTCCCCCAATCAAAATTTTGGGTACGCCGATGAATTGGAGATCGCCTGAAAAAAAAATTTTGAAGACTTTTTTTTTGGAGAACGCTTGAGCCTGTGTCCTTGGCCTCGAGAGGTTCTGTCCTCGAAAAGGCTGTCCTTGGCCATGGCTTCGGATTTTTTTTGTGTCCTTGGCCTCCAGCCTTGTGTCCTCGACTCCACCTCTGTTAGACATACTGGTAGGTAACAGCTAACCGCTTATATTGGCGCATGTATTACTAGGCTAGGCGACTGTATAGCTGAAAAATCACTACGTCTGCTCTGTATAGATAACTGAGACTACTACCTATTACATTGTCTGGCATAAAACTTGCTAGTGACACCAAAAAGCGCTAATTAGCTGCGCCCGTATTTTATTTTTTCACGTAATATTGAACTTACTTTTTGCAATTTTTTATCGCAATTTTTATTTTTTCGCAAAACGCAAGCCACACAATTGCGTCATCAAATCGTCAGCCAATCAAAATCGACTTCGATATTACCAGTTTTTTTTTATTTTATCAAAACTTATAAGGCTTTCAAAGTTGTTTCTGTTTGCAAAAACCTTAGAATTTCGCAGGGTATTTATTGATATATAGTCTGGCTAGGCTAACGTTGCGCAGTAATATTGCGGTCGCGTGTGACTAAACGCAACATAAAGCTGTAACAAGCATCTTCTCAAGTTTCCAATTGTAAAAACGATTTGTAACAAATCGAACAAGAAAGCGGTTGCTCTTCAGTGTAAATCCGAAAAAGTGATCTAAAATTTCCAGATTATAAAAACCAGAGGTGGAGTCGAGGACACAAGGCTCGAGGCCAAGGACACAAAAAAAATCCGAGGCCAAGGACAGCCTTTTCGAGGACAGACACTCTCGAGGCCAAGGACAGGAATGCTCGAGGCCAAGATCAAGGACCAAGGACACAAGCACAAGTGCTCTCAAAAAAAAAGGTCTTCACAAAAAATTTTCAGGCGATCTCAACAAAAAAACTTTTTCCAAAAAATTTTTCAAGCGCTCCACAAAATTTTAACAATTCAAAAAATAGTGCTGTCCTCGAGCCGAGAACAGGTCAATTTTCGAGGACTAGAGGCCTCGAGGCCAAGGCTAAGGACTTGACCTTCGAGGCCAAGGCCAAGGACTTCAAAATGTGTCCTCGAGGCCAAGGACGTCCTCGAGGACTCCACCTCTGATAAAAACGATTAATCACAAAATGAATATTTGAAAGGTTTCTCTTCAGTGTGAATCTGCATGCGCATTTTCTAGTTTTTAGATTCAAAAAACGATTTATGACAAATCAAGCATGAAAATGGTTTTTCTCTAATGTGAATCCGAATGCGTCTATCCAAATTTCCACATTTTTAAACAGTTTATTTGAAATCGAATATTTGAAAGGTTACTCTCCAGTGTAAATCCGCGTATGACTTTTGAATGACCAGATTGTGAAAATGATTCACTACAAATCGAACATGAAAACGGTTTCTCTCCCGTGTGAATCTGCATGTGACGTTTTAAAGCCCCAGATTCCGAAAATGATTTGAGACAAATCGAACATGAATATGGTTTCTCTCCAGTATAAATCCGCATGTGACGTTTCAAAGTTTCAGATTCTAAAAATGTTTTGTCACAAATTGAACATGAAAACGGTTTCTATTTACTGTGAATCCGCATGTGACTTGTCAAACTCCCAGAGTGCGAAAACGATTCATCACAAATCGTACATGAAAACGGCTTCTCTTTAGTGTGAATCCGCATGTGTCTTTCCAAAGGACCAGATTCTGAAAATGATCTATCACAAATCGAGCATTTAAAAGGCTTCTCTCCAGTGTGAATCCGTATGTGACTTTTTAAATTCCCACGTTGTGAAAATGATTTATTACAAATCGAACATGAAAACGGTTTTTCTCCACTGTGAATCCGCATGTGGCTTTTCAAATGACCAGGTTGTGAAAATAATCTATCACAAGTGAAACATTTCAAAGGCTTTTCTCCAGTGTGAATCCGCATGTGACGTTTTAAATCCCCAGATTGTGAAAATGATTTAAAACAAATCGAACATGAAAACGGCTTATTTCCAGTGTGAATCCGCGTGTGACTTTCCAAAGGACCAGATTCCGAAAATGATCTCTGACAAATCAAACAGTTAAAAGGTTTCTCTCCAGTGTGAATCCGAATGTGACTTTTTAAATTTCCACGTTGTGAAAATGATTTATCACAAATCGAACATGAAAACGGTTTTTCTCCAGTATGAATCCGCATGTGGCTTTTCAAAGGACCAGATTCTGAAAATAATCTATCTCAAATCGAACATTTCAAAGTCTTCTATCCAGTGTGAATCCGCAAGTGACGTTTTAAATTACCACGTTGTAAAAACGATTTATCACAAATCAAACATGAAAACGGTTTCTCTCCGGTGTGAATCCGCATGTGACGTTTTAAATCCCCACGTTGCAAAAACGATTTATCACAAACCGAACATGAAAACGGTTTCTCTCCAGAGTGAATCCGCAAGTGTCTTTCCAAATGACCAGATCCTGAAAATGATCTATGACAAACCAAACATTTAAAAGGCCTCTCTTCAGTGTGAATCCGCATGTGACATTTTAAACTCCCAGATTGCGAAAATGATTTATTACAAGTTGAACATTTGAAAGGCCTCTCTCCAGTGTGAATCCGCATGTGACATTTTAAACTCCCAGATTGTGAAAATGATTTATCACAAATTGAACATTTGAAAGGTTTCTCTCCAGTGTGAATCCGCATGTGACATTTTAAACTCCCAGATTGTAAAAATGAATTATCACAAATTGAACATTTGAAAGGTTTCTCTCCAGTGTGAATCTGCATATGAGGTTTTAGTAGGCTTACCATGTTTTTTGTAGTCCAAAAAGAGGACAGGTTTTGCCTGCTTATCCCGCTAGGCTACATTCAGCAAATCTTACCCCAACGGCAAAAAACATAAACTCTAAAAAAAAATTCAGCAGTCAGATTCAGGCCATAAACATTTTTTTTCGGTTCCTCAAGCTTTTTTCAACGAGGAAGAATCAGCTTTAAGCCGCATTTACACGGGCGACTTTTTTGCGTGCGATTTTTTGATACAAATGGATGTGGCAAAGTTGCATATATTCGATTGTGGTTCTCATTGTGATAAAAGTAACGTTACTGCTGAAAATGACTGTCGCAAGTTGTTTCCATTCCAACAGTGATATTCTAAACCTTTTTAAAGTAAAATCGGAGCTGATCTCACAGCGATTTTTTATCGCAACACCGATTCTCTTCTAAAGTTTTCAATTATAACAATATTGGTATAAAACCACTTTAAGACAATTATTTCCATCAGTAAGATCCCAATTATCATGATCAAAGCCGCCGTTGTGTAAATGCAACTTTGCCATATCCATTTTTATCAAAAAATCGCACGCAAAAAAGTCGCCCGTGTAAATGCGGCTTTAAAGAGATACTGCTCAAAATCAGTTTTATTGAAGAAATGAGAACTGCAGCTTGGTATGAGATAATAAAGAGGTGCCCTAAACCTTAGTTTACTATTGCTCTATCCACAAAAATAGACTTAATCCTTTTGAGTGTTTTGATTCCGTACCATTAGCAACCTTTCGTGACATCAGAAAAAAGCAAAATTTCTTGCAGATTACTGAACATTACGTTGCTTACGCTGTAAGATTCTAGCGATTAGCAATTTCTTGAAAATAAGCAACCCAATGTTCGATTAGCAAACGTCGCGTTCATTATTCTGCAAGAATAATTGCATAGTTATCCTTTTTCAATGTTACAAACGTTTAAAGCACAGGGTTACCAAGAGATAGCAGTCTGACGCATTCAATCTGTTTTCGTAAATAAGGAGAATAGTACTGTACAATAAGGTTTGGAGCACCTCTTTATTCATTATCTCAAGTAGTTCTCATTTCTTCAATAAAATCGATTTCGAGCAGTGTTGCAGAGTCAGAGTCGAAGGTTTTTATGGGAAGTCGGAGTTGAAAAATGGATTTTACCGGAGTCGAAGTCGAAAAATATATCCTCGACTCCTCGTATTGCACAAAAATCTTTTCAAAATGTAGCCTACATCCTGTGTTAAGGTGCGTTTAGACTGGACGCGAAGTACCAAAATTTGACGTCATCGACAGCTCGCCAAAGGTTGCAACCGGTTGCAACCTTCGCGAGCAGTTGCGCAACATTGCTTGCTCGCAAACTGTAGTAAGATGACCTACTAAATCACTGATCGGATTTTTATGATCGCAGTTTGCTAGAAAATCATGTAAATAGTAGGTTGTATGGTTTAACGCCTATTTATCAATCCAAAAAGTAGGTTGTTGGCAAAGTTAGATTTGAGATAGCCTTAGGCTAGCCAAGTTAATTTGGATCTAGACTGCTAAGGCTGTAAATTCTAGAGTAATTTTTCATAGCTATGCTTGATCTCAGAGCTTCATCATAATGACGACAACTAGCTTTTAAAACAAAACTTTTTAGTCTGTGCAGCGTAGCAGAAGCTATTGTATCAGGCCAGTGGTTCTTTTGGCTGAGCAGCTTTTGCTTTTTTGTCTTAAACTAACATGGAGGCTAGTTTTGAGTGTGCTGATAGTGTTTGTACCCATTGTTTGTTAGAAAAGTAACCACAATTGAATAATTGCTTGAATACTGGAAAATTTGCAAAAGTTTTTTAGCTGTTTACTTGACCAAGCCAACTTGGTGAATAAAACTGTATTTAGAATTGGTTTCAAGCTACATACAAGAGCTAGATAGATACAAAAAATCGAAAAATTTCTATGAAATTTTGGATTGGCCTAATTAGTAATCACTTCTTTGAATAGCTACAAACATGGAATTTTTTCTTCTGAATGTCTTCTTAAAAGTCTTCTTGTATCTGAAGGTTTGTGACAGTGATCAAGTTGAACTGGAAGCAATGGTTTTGGACTCTACGAAGTTTTATAATCGTGAATACTGTAGTCTGGTAGGGATTTTTCACACCAGTTCTATGTGATGAAAATAGAAGTGTCAAGTGTGTTAGATATTCATTTACTGTGTCTTTGCGTAATATCTGAATTTAGTTGTTTGTGAATTTCAAAACATTTTTAGTGTCTCTTAAATTTTTAACTGCTTTACGTGGTGAATAAAGTGACAAAGTAAACAATTTTAAGTCTGAAATTCAACATTACAATTACAGTCATTGTAATCAGATAGAACTAGAAACCTAGTACTCATCTAACCACTAGAAAATGAGTTCTATTTTTTGCTGAGGTTACTGTTATTGGTAGAGAAGTAGCTGCCAAGCAAGTCCATTAATATTGTTCCGTTCTCATTAAGGTGCGTTTAGACAGGACGCGAAGCACCGCGAAGCGAAGGTTGGCGACCTTCGCGAGTGGTCACTTACGTCACTCGTGAAGGTTGCCAACCTTCGCGAGTGGTAGCTAATCTTCGCGACTGGTCGCTTCACAGGCTAATTTTAACAACTTACTTTTAAAATGAATTCAATGAGCAGAAAGCGTTGGGTACTTTATTATTGAAGTGCTATTATAGTAATCACAGGTTCTGTTTTGTCAGAGCGCGTTGGAATTACTGGTAAAATGAAGATTGAGTTTATATTATGTTATCACGCAATGACCGTGAAGAAGAGTCTAGAGTAATTGCTCAGGTAACAAAACAATCTTGAGAAAAAAATTTGTAAAGTATAAGTGAAAAACAAAGTACAGTAGATCGAATTTGGAAATCAAAAGACTAGTCATTTCTTCAAAAACATAGTAGTGCTTAGCCTATTAACTAGCTATCAATGATTTGTTTAGATCCTTCCACTGAAAACTTGCCACAATCTATTTTGACGATGACAGTTCTAGGTTTTAATGCAGAAACGCAAAAAGCTGGAACCAGATGTCAAAAGTTCTCTATAGGTCTTTACTCAGTTAACGAATCCTTAAACGCTTTCACCATCCATGTCTCATTATGGTAGAGGTAGATCTACGGGTATCTTGTAGAGTGTAGACCAATAGGCTAGTTTACAGGTTCATTTAAAGCATAAACTATGTTGTTTTTTTGATGTGATTTTTCTTTTTCAGGCAAGCATGTTATGATACCTGTTGTAAGCTTAAACAGTTGTTTGTATTTCTCATTTAGTGCTGTTTATGAAGACTCCCAATGTTAACGCTATGAGTGAAACTGAAAGCTGGATTTGTCATCAGTTATGTAGTGGATTTTTTGCTTATTGTGCAATGGATTGCTGTGTTGATTTGCTGGAGAAAGCAAAAAAACATAGGAGTTTTTGCATGATTTGACACTATCATCGAAGGACTAGAATTTAGCACAGTAATACCAGCAGTTGCTTTGAGGAAAAGTCAGCTTCTAAAATAAGTTTGGTGTTTTACTCGCTAGCAGAGCGCTTATCGATGTTTAGTGCGAAGTTAAATGTTTTTGAGAGCATTTTATTAGTTTGCATTTTCTTGCGGTAGCAGTTTGTTGCGACGGTCGCGTTTCCCTCAAAGGGCTTCGCTCCAAACCACCGTTTGTAAGACACAGACAAACTTATAGCTGTAAGGTCAAGCCCCCTCTTAGCAAGTTTTTGGTTATGCCCCTAATAAAAAAAAACAGTTAGATTTTTTTATGTGAAAATTGTTACTCAAGCATCTGAATGAAAGTGTTGTTAGTTCTCACATTTTCATGTAACTGACGCTTCCTTCCCAAGTCCAATTATTTTTATTATAAATGCTTTATCAAGTTTTTTGTTTAGTGGTGACTAATGAGAATGGAACAATATTAATGGACTTGCTTGGCGGTTACTTCTCTACCAATAACAGTAACCTCAGCAAAAAAATAGAACTCACTTTCTACTGGTTAGATATATATTGGCTTTCTAGTTCATCTAAATACACTGACTGTAATTGCAATGATTGAACTTCAGACTTAAAATTGTTTACTTTGTCACTTTATTCACCATGTAAAGCAGTTAAAAATTTAAGAGACACTAAAAATGTTTTGAAATTCACAAACAACTAAATTCAGATACTATACAAAGACTCAGTAATTGAATATTTAACACACTTGACACTTCTATTTTCATCACATAGAACTGGTGTGAAAAATTCCTACCAGACTACAATATTCATGATTATAAAACTTGGGGTAGTCCAAAACCATTGCTTCCAGCTCAACTTGATCACTGTCACAAACCTTCAGAAACAAGAAGACTTTTAGGAGGACATTCAGAAGAAAAAATTCCATGTTTGTAGCTATTTAAAGAAGTGACTACTAATTGGCCAATCCAAAATTTCATAGAAATTTTTCGATTTTTTGTATCTATCTAGCTCTTGTGTGTAGCAGTGTAGCTTGAAACCAATTCTAAATACAGTTCTTTTCACCAAGTTGGCTTGGTCAAGTAGACAGTGAAAAAAGTTTTGCGAGTTTTCCAGTATTCAAGATATTGTTCAATTGTGGTTACTTTTAAAACAACAAGCTAACAAACAATGGGTAAAAACACTATCAACACACTCAAAACTAGCCTGTTGGTGGGTTGTTTTATATTCTGAAAAAAACAACAACACCATGTTAGCAGAGGTGGAGTCCTCGAGGACACATTTTGAAGTCCTTGGCCTCGAAGGTCAAGTCCTTGGCCTTGGCCTCGAGGCCTCTAGTCCTCGAAAATTGGCCTGTCCTCGGCTTGAGAACAGCACTATTTTTTGAATTGTTAAAATTTTGTGGAGCGCTTGAAAAATTTTTAGGAAAACGTTTTTTTGTGGAGATTGCCTGAAAATTTTTTGTGAAGACCTTTTTTTTTATTTTTTGGAGATCGCCTGAAAATTTTTTGTGAAGACCTTTTTTTTTTGTGTCCTTGGTCCTTGGCCTTGAGCATTCCTGTCCTTGGCCTCGAGAGTGTCTGTTCTTGGAAAGGCTGTCCTTGGCCTCGGATTTTTTTTGTGTCCTTGGCCTCGAGCCTTGTGTTCTTGACTCCACCTCTGCATGTTAGTTTAAGTTTACTTTAACTCAAAAAAGCAAAAAAGCTGCTCAGCCAAAAGAACCACTGGACTGATACAATAGCTTCTGCTATGCTGCACAGACTAAAAAGTTTTGTTTTAAAAGCTAGATGTCGTGGGGCTAGGCCTACTGCTTTGGTGCATTTACTATAATGAAGCTCTGAGATCCAGCATAGCTATGAAAAATTACTCTAGAATTTACAGCCTTAGCAGTCTAGATCCAAATTAGCTTGGCTAGCCTAGGGCTATCGCGAATCTAGCTTTTCCAACAACATACTCTTTGGACTGATAAATGGGCGTTAAACCATACAAATATACTATTTACATGATTTTCTAGCAAACTGCGATCGTAAAAATCCAATCAGTGATTTAGTAGGTTATCTTACTACAGCCTGCAAGCAAGCGCTGTTGCGCAACTGCTCGCGAAGGTTGCGAGCGGTTGCAACCTTTGGCGAGCTGTTGATGACGTCAAATTTTGGTTGCTTCACGTTGCTTCGCGTCCAGTCTAAACGCACCTTTAGTCACCACTAAACTAAAAACTTGATACAGCATTTATAATAATAATTATCGGACTTGGGAAAAGAAGCGTCAGTTACATGAAAATGTGAGAACTAACAAAACTTTTCAAACCTACCCATACAGATTGTTACCTAAATTTTAGATCCAACCACCCCCTGCAACATTAACGAGCCGTGTTTGACACACTCATGCATCGAGCAGTCACTATACCAAGCCATAAACTTGAAAAGCAGAAAGAAACAAAATACCTAAAACCGGCCTGAAAAAAACTTGTATTCTTCACGGATTCTTTGTTCCCGAAAGAAGACCAAAGCTGAAATTAGTCTCACCTCACAGTAACAAAGAATATGTCACGATTTCCTGTTTTCCTGGCTTGTCAGAAAAAATTAGACGAAGTTTGATTCCACATGACGTGAAAACAATCATGAAACCACGAACAAAATCAGGACAAATCCTATCATCTCACAAGGACAAAATTCAATCCAATAAACGGCAAGGTGCAATCTACCAAATTCCATACACAGACTGTAATTTGGTTAACATAGAAAAACTAAACGATCATTCCAAACCAGAAAAAAAGAACATATTAGAGATATCAGAAACGCTCAGTCAAAACCCACAAATATCAAAGATGACGCCACAACACTTTGCAAACACGCCATTAACTTGCACCACGATATTGACTGGAACAATTGCCAAATTTTAGAATTTAAAACTGATTATAGAAAACGCCGATTTATTGAATCATTTTTTATTAACAACATTCCAAATACAATGAATGACAGAAAATCTATTTCATTGCCATCTATGTACTTTAAATTGAAAAAATAATACATCATTTCGTTTTTAAAAAATTGATCTTTGTAAGTTTAGAACCTTATTGAAATTGTTATCGTAGTATTTCAGATACCGGTTTGGTCCTAATTCGCTCATTCACCTGCTTTTTTACAAAGTGTTATTGCTCACTCTTATGACACGTGATTACGTCATCTGTTGATTGCTTTGTTTCCATTTGCATTTTAATTCATTTTAGGCCTTTTAGCCCTGATGAAAGCAGTTAGTTTGCTGTTGAAACGTTGGCTGTTTTTAAGTTTTTATATTTGAAATTAGCCTTGACACCAGCAGAACAATAAAATATAGATCTAAATCATACCTGGTGACAAAGAATAGCTTTGATGACAATATTAGCAATTTATTCAGCTTCAAACTCGCCAATATTGAGAGGTTTGTGCTAGCCTACGGTTTGGATTTCTATCTACCACCTTCGCACATTTACCGTGAAAAGGTTTTCGCTGGATTTGAGATATTAATGAAACAATTATTTCACCATACTAGCATATCAAAAGAAAATCATAGTGCTCTGAAAGCTAAGTTAACAGATTTGGCGCATTCTTTCAGTGGTACTCCAACTCTTATTGACATGACTAACTTCACCATGTATCGTGAAGGTTTTCAAGCCATTAAATCACTACGCAACAATAGTGACATCATAATCACGAAAGCAGACAAGAGTAATGCAGTTGCTATTTTAGACAAATCTGACCATTTAATCAAAATATATCTTATGGTAGATTCGCAAAAATTCCAAAAAATTGGTCTCGTAGATGAAAACGACAACATAGCAAGAACAAAGGGCAGCATTCAATGTTGTCTTCTAGGATACTGATGAAAGAAAACATGCTGACAAAATCGGTTCATGAGCATATTCGACCTTGCGGTTCCCAAAGACCCAGAATATACGGCCATCCCAAAACTCATAAAAAGAACGTGCTTCTCCGACCTATTCTGTCTATGGTAGGTTCGGCTCAACATGAATTGGAAAAGTTCTTTTTGACCACCCTACAGCTGGTTCTTGATCTGTACTCTAGCAACTGCACCAAGGACTCTTTCTCATTTGCTCAAAAACTGCAACAGTTCGAATTTAATCCTGACAATTCTTTCCTTTGGTGCTATGATATCTCTAGTCTTTTCACCAATGTACCATCGGCTAAAACTCTCCTAATATGTGGACGTCATCTGTTGATTGCTTTGTTTCCATTTGCATTTTAATTCATTTTAGGCCTTTTAGCCCTGATGAAAGCAGTTAGTTTGCTGTTGAAACGTTGGCTGTTTTAAGTTTTTATATTTGAAATTAGCCTTGACACCAGCAGAACAATAAAATATAGATCTAAATCATACCTGGTGACAAAGAATAGCTTTGATGACAATATTAGCAATTTATTCAGCTTCAAACTCGCCAATATTGAGAGGTTTGTGCTAGCCTACGGTTTGGATTTCTATCTACCACCTTCGCACATTTACCGTGAAAAGGTTTTCGCTGGATTTGAGATATTAATGAAACAATTATTTCACCATACTAGCATATCAAAAGAAAATCATAGTGCTCTGAAAGCTAAGTTAACAGATTTGGCGCATTCTTTCAGTGGTACTCCAACTCTTATTGACATGACTAACTTCACCATGTATCGTGAAGGTTTTCAAGCCATTAAATCACTACGCAACAATAGTGACATCATAATCACGAAAGCAGACAAGAGTAATGCAGTTGCTATTTTAGACAAATCTGACCATTTAATCAAAATATATCTTATGGTAGATTCGCAAAAATTCCAAAAAATTGGTCTCGTAGATGAAAACGACAACATAGCAAGAACAAAGGGCAGCATTCAATGTTGTCTTCTAGGATACTGATGAAAGAAAACATGCTGACAAAATCGGTTCATGAGCATATTCGACCTTGCGGTTCCCAAAGACCCAGAATATACGGCCATCCCAAAACTCATAAAAAGAACGTGCTTCTCCGACCTATTCTGTCTATGGTAGGTTCGGCTCAACATGAATTGGAAAAGTTCTTTTTGACCACCCTACAGCTGGTTCTTGATCTGTACTCTAGCAACTGCACCAAGGACTCTTTCTCATTTGCTCAAAAACTGCAACAGTTCGAATTTAATCCTGACAATTCTTTCCTTTGGTGCTATGATATCTCTAGTCTTTTCACCAATGTACCATCGGCTAAAACTCTCCTAATATGTGGACACTCCAGGGTTGGAAACCGATAACACAAAAGTAAAAAATAATCGATATTCAATACTTCAAAAAAATAGTAAAGAACAGGCGATTTCGATAATGAAAAAAAAGTAAAGAATAATCGATAATGTAATCGCCAACTTTTTATGCAGTCAAAAAAGAGTGTCAACATATTTTGACATTACGACTAAAAGTAAATATCTGTATGCAAGTGACATTGCACTTCAATGCATATATATTCAGTTCAATGCATGTATTCAATTCAATGCATGTATATTTAATCACAGTACTGGTTCCAACACTGCCAGTAGTTTCCGTATTAGAATTATTTCCAGAACTATCATTAATTGTCACTGCCACTGATAAAGAAACATGTGCTTCACTCTCCATAATCATCAGTTGTTACTTGTCCAGGCCAATAGGTTCAAAACTTTTTTTACTTACTAGGCTGTTACAATACCAGTATGGTTCTAGGTTATTCAAGAGCCTAAGCTTTAATAAAATAATTGGCTACCTAGAGTAGGAGGCTACAAAACTTTGTATCAGAACATAGAGGGTTTATAGAGAATGTGAATGTTAAGCATACCAGTAGGCTGCTCGGCAAACAATAGCATTTGATAATGGCTTGTAAAATACCAGTAGGCCACCGCCAAATGAGTACAACTGGGATAGCCTACACATGTGCGTGCCACCTCTACCATGTTGATGCTGAGATATGCAGTGGTTATAGCATCTGCCTCGCAGTCATCAGTCTGCAGACCTGGGTTCACTACTACTACCTCACTACCTCAGGAGACTACCTGACTGGTAAAGAGTCTTGCAAAAACTTCAACAATTGTTATTCATAGCTTTCCTGCTGGACATTCCAGGCCTAGCTGTAAGCTGCTAGTCAGGAAACAGCAAAATGACCATAGGGTCTTAAAGTCGTTGCCACCTGTCAACTACACCAGCAAAGCTTACACTATCCCTTCAAGTGCTGAGCGACAAGCAGGAAAGCTGTGAAACTATTTTTAAAATGTTTTGGTATGGCTCGACAAGGAAATCAAATCCAGGTCTACCGACTGTGAGACCAATGTTCTAACCACTAGGCCTAAGCCACCATGCCGCTTAAAGCAGTCCCTAGCCTACCAGCTGCCACTGCTCTGTGACGGTATTATTAATTAGACTACCACAAATATCAAGAGCAGTGATAATCACTTGAGCTTTTTGTTTTCCAATGTGTGCCTAACAATATCATCTGACCACTGGTGGGCAAGTTACTTTGCAAAAGTAACTGAGTTACAGTTACTTGGCAAAAAAAGTAGCTAATTTACAGTTTCAGTTACCATTTTGAAAAAGTAACTAGTTACAGTTACTTTTGATAAATTTAATTGAAACTTCGCGCACGCGAGCGTAGGACTTTTGTTTTTACTCCGCCATTTTGACAGATGAGCAGCGCAATTTATTGATTTGCTTGTAACTAAAAAACGGTTCATCATAAAAATTCAATTTTGGATATAATATGACAATAATTAGAAGCATCATGTATGCCAATTTTGAGGAACCTAGGTCACGTGATCGTGATTTCGAAACTCTAAATTTGAGAAAAAACTGCCATTTTGTCTCGAAAATTTATTAATTCGCTTATAGCTATAAATTTGCTGAACGTGTAACGTTGAAATTTGAGCACAACTTGCGTGCAGATAGAGACTGTATGCGCACTAAGTTTGGAGGCACCCAGTCACGTGATAGCGATTTCAGAGGCCATAAATCAGCAAAAAGTGGACAATTTAAAACCATATATCTCGATAACTACCAACACTAACGAAAAAAATTTTGTGTTTTTTGAACAGGCTACTTACGATCTTTATCATAGTCATATTCATTTATTTTTCTTTGGATAAAATTTTTCCTTACTTTTTTCTTTGTTTTTTTTCTTTTTTTTTTTCTTCTATCACTATCTCCTTTTAAAGCACAAACCGCACTTGAATCATACTATGAGCTATTATAGGTATCCAAAAGTACTGGATATCGCCTGAAATCGGGGGTGCCACGATGGAGGAGTCCCCCAAACGGCCCTCCAAAATTTAAAATTTTCCATCTTTAAAGTTGACCAACGTAATTTTTAAGGTAAGTAAATATAAGGGAAATATGAAATTTGACAAAATTTTGGGGTACCGGAATGAAGGGGTCCCTTTCAAACAAGGCCGCCAAGATTTAAATTTTTTAGCCTTTTAAGCTAGAGACATGAAATTTTCAGGGTAGGCAAGCATAAAGAAAAACTAAAGTTAGACAAAACTAGGGAATAAAAAAATGAGGGGTCCTCTTCAAGCAGGGCCACCAAAATTCAAACTTGTAAACCATTCAAATTAGACTGATAAAATTTTCAGAGTAGGTAAATATATGCAAAAGATATATCATATGCCAACATTTGGAGGTACCATAATGGGGGGTCTCTTTAAATGAGGATGTCAAAATTTAAACTTTTTAATTGCTTAAGCTAGACACATGAAATTTTCAGGATAGACAAAAATTTAGAAAAGATAAAATTTGAAAAAACTTTGGGGTACCACACAGGAGAGGTCTTCCTCAAACAGCGCTGCCAAAGTTAATAGTTATTATGCACTTAAACTAGAGGTGTGTAATTTTCAGGATAGGTAAATACATAATATGACAAAATTTGGGTAACCAAAATGTGGGTCCCTCAAATAGGTTCTCAAAATTTTAAACTTTTCAAACATTTAAGCTACGCTTAAGAAAGATCAAGAATAGAAAGAAAAAGATAAAGTTGTGACTAATTTCAATTGCCACAAAGTGGGTAGTCCACCGCAAATATGTCTTTCAAAATTTTTAACCACTCAAGCTTGAAGAAAAATGAAATTTTCAAAATAGGTAATATGACAACATGAAAATTTTTTGGGATGCCATATTACAGAGGTCCTCCAATTATGTTGACACATGCCCCATTAACTACAAAAGCTAAACAAATTAAATCTATTGAATAGGTTAATATGAATCTAAGATTAAAGGTAACAATATTTGGTTGACCACATTGAAAAGACCATGCCAAATGGGCCCTGTAAGCTACCTGTAATCGCATTCCATTTTTCAGTGTATAACTTATGTAAGCATTATGATTTCCCAATTGTCATTCTTGTATGAGAATTTACTAAATCGATCGTTTTATGCCGGAAGCTTTTTCTCTATGCCGTCATTTTGATGCCCTTATCTGTCAACACGATTGTAAATAGACAATAATTTGTAGCTTTTATCTGAACAAAGACACACAACCAATCAAAGTTCGAGCAGAAAAAACACATTAGTTGACGGCAAGAATAGCTTGTTGATGGTTGACAATATTTTTGTGTTAATTTACACAAATTAATCGTGTTTTAAATTATAGAAAGCAGGGCCGTAGCCACGGGGGGCACAGGGGAGGCTGAGAACCCCCTGTAAAACTTTGAGCCCCCCCTGTAATTTTGTAAATAATCTGCCAATCCTTCTCTGAAAAAATTTCAAAATTATTTTTAAAATTATACCAAAAACGCGCAGAGGAAAAATGGAACTATAAATTTTGAGTTATGTTTGCTTTAATCCTGAGCACAGATCCCAGACAGCGAGTCAAAGAAGCGTGATGTGCACTATGACGTAACAATAATTGTCAAGTGTGAAACGACGAGCAGCAGTATAGTGCGTTTTAAGAGTAGTGCACTACAGTAATCCATTATTAAGTTTATCGCGTCACCGGAAAAATATTTTGAACTTAACCAGTTAAACTTGTCAAATATGGACAGATTTGTAACAAGATTAAATACTTTCGTTGAGTGTGGCACGCAAGCAGAAGTCCACGCCGAAACCTCAAGATCACCTCAACTACCATCCACCGTATCTCCAGAAAATATTGCTGAAAGCGATTGTGCAACCCCCCCCCCCCCCAATTGAAGACGTGCTTAATATTTGAACGGCCCCTTTGTTAGTTATCTAATTGAGCTTATACGCCTATAATTGCTAAATTCAAGCATTATGATCTCTTTGATTGGTTAATGATCAGTGTAGGCATGTCCTCCCATTCACTCATTCAGTATTTACTCGTTAGGCTACGCATGCAAAAAAGAATTGAAACAAATTTATTTACAAAACTTTTGTTGCTTAGCTGGCATATTTATTTATTTGCCACGTTATCTCGGACAGGAGACTTTGAAATGACTTCTCGATCTTCAAGTTAAGCTGCTCCCTGTGTATCTCTAAGAGATGCTGTGGGCTTACCGTCTCACGTAGCATCGAGGAGAACTGTATAAAGCCAATAAGTCGACACGCATGCTAAATGCGCGATTAAGTGCAATATTTAACGTCATATAAGTAACAAAAAATTCAGCCCCGACGAGCCCCCCCTGAGAAAAATTCCCAGCTACGGCCCTGATAGAAAGTAATTATGGGAATTTAATGCAAAATTTTGAAGGCCGTTAGCCACAAACCTGATCAAGGTAATAGAACATTTTGAAATTCGAAAGCAGAGTATTTCAGATCTGACTTTCAACAACCATAAACACGCTTAAAGGCGGTGAATCATCCAGCCAATTCCAGTGGTTTACAATAGCTAAAATTGAACTATAATTTTTGATATTTTTTGTTTTAATTTTGGGACTGCGGTTGCAAAGATATTCAACAAATACAAAAAGATGTCCCCCGAAAAAAGTTTTTGGAAACTCTTAGTTTTGTTCTTCCCGCCAAAACCACAGTAGGCCTAATGGTTTAGAGAACTGTGGTAGGCCTAATAGTTTAGAGATAGTTTATTTCTAAATAGTTTAGGCACAACTATCTTTAAACTATTAGGCCTAATAGTTTAGAGATAGTTGTGCCTAATAGCTTAATAAGATTACAGTAGGCCTAATAGTTTAGAGAACTGTGGTTTTGGCGGGAAGATCAAAGCTCAGAGTTCCCAAAAACTTTTTTCGGGGAGACATCTTTTTATATTTGTTGAATATCTTTGCAAACGCAGCCCCAAAATTAAAACAAAAAATATCAAAAATTATAGTTCAATTTTAGCTATTGTAAACCACCGGAATTGGCTGGATGATTCACCGCCTTTAATGCAGTTGTAAAGTTCTTTAGTTCAGTAAAGTTTACATACTTTCGCGAAGTCCCCGGATATTTTAGTTACCGGTATGAATTAAGTATCGTAATAGTTGATTTTGTACTTTGGAGCCGGTATTAACAGATTTCTTTCTCTATTTATTTTCTAATTTTCATGTGGTGCCTCTGCACACGTTGCTTATGTCTATTGTTGCTGTTGTTATAACAAAAATACACAACGTAACACATTGATGCACTTTATTTAATTGCCTTTCAAGAAAGCAAACAAATGGTGTGGCTATGGGCAGTTCTTTAGGCCCTGCACTGGCTAACCTTTTTGTTGGTTACTGCGAAAATCAGCGTTTTACCTCTTCTCTGTACTCTTCTCTATACCGCTGCTCTATACTCGTTACGTTGATGAAACATTTGCTATTTTCATATCAAAAGCCGAAGCAGACAAATTTTTTACCGCCCTCAACTCCCTACACTCAGCCCTGAAATTCACCATGGAAAAAGAAGCCAATCAAACGTTGCCTTTCCTCGATGTCAAAATCGAACACAAAAACGGCCAATTTTTCACCTCCATTTACAGAAAACCCACATTTACAAGTCAATATATTCACTTGGATTCATTTGGACCATCAAAACGCATAACCAACCTTTTCGGGACTCTAGTACGCCGAGTACTGGTTATCTGTTCCAAAAGCAAACTTCAACAAGAACTGGATTCTATACTATCTATCTTGCGGCGAAATGGCTACTCCGAAGTGATAATCAATTCGACTATTTCGAAGAAAGTTGCCCGTTTTCATGAACCTGTCAACGAAGGTCCACAAAAATGTCATGTTTATCTCATATTACCCTGGATTGGCAACATTTCGCTCAAATTCAAAAAGCAAGTTAAATCGAATGTTCAAAATTGTTTTTCAGCTGTTCAACCCCGCGTTATCTTCCAAACGTGCAGAATTCTGCCCTCATTTCACAAGGATGCTGTGCTCACCTTACAACAAAGCTTTCAATAAAGAGGTGCCCCAAAGCTTGTTCACATTTCCCATAACCACGAAAATGGATTTAGTACGTTTGACTTGACTTCGTACCATTGGCAACCTTGCGTTTCGAACTTCTGTTGCATCAGAAAAATATGACGTTGCAAAATATCTGCAAAATAATCAACGCGATATTCGATTATTATCCACCATCGCGTTGCTTATTTTGCAAGGTATTGTGCAAAGTCATCTCATTTTGACGCAACGAAAATGCGAATAGCAGGGTTGCCAATGGTATGCGGAGTCAACGGGATTAACTATCATTTTTCGTGAATAACGAGAATAGTAAAATAAGGGGTGTGGTAACGAAGCCACTAGCTTTTGAAGATCATAGACGTAGCCAGGATTCTTGATTGGGGGGAGAGGCAAACCACCAATTGTATGCAATGACGTCATCAAAAATTTTCAAAAGAGGAATTATTGTGGGACAAAGATGTCGTAGAATGGAAGATTTGAATTCGTCGCCTGTTTCGGCACTTGACCAGAATTTTGCTTGAGGGAGAGGGCTTGAACCAAAAGGTAAAAATGGAAAATGTGTGAATTGAGAGATGCATTGAATCAACTACTGTAGTGTAACTGAAAAGTGCCACAGACGGGGTCGTGGGGGCTTCTTCCCGGCTGTTGGATGATTTTTTGTAATTCTTCGGAAAAAGAAGCTATTTCAATGCGATTGGATCTCATTTCGCACGTGTTGAGAGCCATTTGCAGATTTTGCATTTTGCAAAAGTTACTTAGTTTTACACATATTAGTAAAAACTAATGCTTTTTGAAGTGTGGCATAAAAATTAAAACTGGAACAGAGCAAATGATTTGCTTGGCAACAGTGTTCATTTTACATGCTCAACGGGTTAAAACAATTTTTTGCCAAATCAAAACTAACATTGGTTAGACGTTTATTTCACTCATAGTCTTGTTTGCAAGATCGGTGTTTCACTGCAACGCTCAGTTACGTAAACAGGAATTGCAAGTGTGGTTGAAAAAACTCGTCAAATTTATACAGCTAAAAGAGATAGCGAAGCTATTTGTGCTTTTAGGAGTAACTGAACGGAATTTGCGA
Organism: Trididemnum nubilum; assembly: GCA_963965965.1. NCBI lineage: Eukaryota > Metazoa > Chordata > Ascidiacea > Aplousobranchia > Didemnidae > Trididemnum > Trididemnum nubilum. The sequence continues at coordinate 51,426 of CAWYPQ010000447.1, forward strand.
ACCTAACAAACCCAGTAAACTACCTAAGCATGTTGAATAAACTGATCCTGCTTATTTTCTGAAAGTGGCTGCACCCATCATTGCTCCTTACCTATGCTTTTTAATTGATTATGCTTTTTTAAATGGAATTTTTCCTGATAACTGCAAAATTGCTAAAGTTATTCCCATTCATAAAAAAGGGAAAAAAGATAATCCAAGCAACTTTAGGCCGATCTCAATTTTGACTTGCATATCAAAAGTAATTGAAAAAATGATATATAAACGAGTTTTTTCTTTCTTATCAAAAAATAATGTCCTAGCCCCACAACAATATGGGTTTCAAAAAAATATTTCTACTATTCATGCAATCTTAGAACTTTTAACGGCCACTTACGACAATATCAATGCAAACAATTATACGCGAATACTGTTTCTTGATTTAACGAAAGCATTTGATACAGTCTGTCACCAAATTCTTCTTGCTTAACTACAGCATTTTGGTATCCGTGGTCCAAGTCTTCAACTAATAAAATCGTTCCCGGAAAGAAAACAATTTGTTTCAATTAATGGTGTCAATTCAGATTTACAGCATAATAGCTTCGGCAAACCTCAAGGTTCAACGCTTGGTCCTTTACTTTTCTTAATTTATATAAACGACTTACCTAATGCTGTCCTGGGTTCTACTACACTTTTTGCCGACGACACCTGCCTTATGTTAAAGAATTCAAACCTCTTGACCCAACAAAATGATTTAAACTCTCAGACCTCCTGTTTAAATAAATGGTGTAACTCTAACAAATTGACCATCAATCCACAAAAATGTCATATTCTTGCAATTTCTCCAAAATCGAACAAAAATGTAACTGACTTCTTTATTAAACTTAATGGAACCGTTATTAGGGCTGAAAATAGTGTTAAATATTTAGGAATCAATCTTGACTTGAACCTGAACTTTCGCAAGCACATTGAAGTTATTGAAAATAAATTGTCTAGGTTCTTAGCTATACTGTTTAAACTAAAACCAGTATTACCTCAAAATGCGCTTCTAAAATTATATTATGCTATGGTTCATCCTTATTTGATTTACGGACTAGTTGCCTGGGGTTCAACTTTCCCTTCTTATATAGAAAAACTTAACATATTACAAAATAAAGCGGTTAAACTAATTGGTGGAGGAAATTACCTCGATACGGCCACTCCATACTATTCAAAACTGAACATTTTAAAACTCCCCGACTTATATAAACTTGAAATTGCCAAATTCGTACATAGATTTATGCATAATACCCTTCCACAATCCTTCTCTAATTTTTTCACAAAGGTAGGTCAAATCAACACTCGTACAACAAGATCTACTTCTAACCCCAACAATTTATATATACCTTGCTATAAAAGTAACAGGATTCAGCAAAGTATCAAATATCAAGGTGTAAAAGTTTGGAACTCAATTCCAGTTGAAATTCAAAATCTACCCAAATCACGCTTTAAAATTAAATTAAAATCACATTTAATGCAAGCTTATCTAAAAGAAATAAATTGATTTTATCTTGAACATTTGCGGTTAACTGGTCAGCATTCAACCTGGTTACGACCTTCTAATCGTCTGTTCTATATTAAACCGTTAAAAAGCAATCCGGGTGGCTGCTCGACTCGAAGACTGAGAAGGTCCCTTCGCAGCCTCCCAGTTTCCATTCGTGTATCTAATTTGCTTGTCAAATCCTTGACTTTGTTTTTTGTTTGTTTTTTGACGCGAGTGGCGACAAATAAACTTCTGTTATTGTTTATTGTTATTCGTGGCATGCCCTTTTACAATCCATTATTTTTCCCGAATTTTAGCCAAATGATGGAGGGGGCCCGAATGATCCTCCGCAGCATGCACGTGAAGGACTAACAGCGACGTAACGTGGTGAGCACTAGGCAGGACAATAGGGTGTTTACTAGCGGCGGGCAGAGTGGATCTCTGCAAACGAGCCCCGACACAAAGGACTTCATCAACTTAAACAGGCGACAATTTACGCAAGAGAGAAGTTTTCGAATTGCGGCGAGATCGCGATTGATTGTTATTAGCGGAAATGGTTTTATTTTTTAGTGAGGCTAATTCCTCAGGAAAACTGCAAAGTTGAACGTGTTTAACTATGTCAAGTTCGGCAGACGCAAGTTCACTGGCAAATAACACGGGTCCTAGCATTAAGTTTTCAAGAGCTTTGGAAAATCTGCCCCTAATAATTTTTGTAAGTCTAGCAAACCAAGCCACGGCTCTTTTTAATTTAGTGAAAGTTGAAAAATAGTTTAGCAGCGGGCCAAGCGGGTCAGCCTCTGCTGACATAGTTTTGCAGGCGGCATGTAAAACCTGGTGGCATTTTAGCAATTCAGCATTAGAGATGAAAAAATCAGAATTAGAATTCTCTGAAGAAATAGGCCACTTATCCTGCTCGAGCCGCAAGAAAGCGGGGCCATTAAACCAATTGTTGCATTGGGGCAGCTGATCTGGCACTTGACCTCTGGAAGCTACATTGGCAGGGTTTTGATCTGTACTAACATGTCGCCACAGTTCCGGAGACAAGAGGGACTGTATAACAGCTATACGATTAGCCACAAACGTACAATATCTTCTGGCAGTACTTCGGATGTAACCGAGTACAGATGTCGAATCTGTCCAATACACAACCTCATCAAGATCAAAATCTAACTCGCTCCGCACAAACTCAGTCAGCTCTACTCCCACCACAGCAGCCAATAATTCTAGCCTGGGTATAGTCATCGGCTTGATGGGAGCAATGCGTGACCTTCCCATGACAAAACTGCAATGCACCTGACCTAGGCGCCCATCAAATCTAAGATACAAAACAGTGCCGTACCCCCTTTGGCTTGCATCGCAAAAGCAGTAAAGCTGTACCTAATCGGGTTCAAATTGGCAAAGCTGATAACAACGTGACACCCTAGTACAGCCTAATGCTCCAAGCAAGTTCACATATTGCTTCCAAAAGCACTCGTCCCCTGCCTTAATAGGATCGTCCCATCCTAAGCCACTGGAACAGAGTTCTTGCATGAGCTTCTTAGCCGATAAAAGTGCTGGTTGAATCAATCCTAGTGGGTCGTAGCACTGACTTATGGTGGACAGGATGCCTCTCCGTGTTGCGGCCTTCTCGGTAGGGCATATTTGAAAGCGAAATTCGTCTAATCCAGGAGCCCACATGACTCCCAATGCCTTCTCTGTCCTGGAAGAATTGATATCCATTTCGCCTTGACTCATCCTACAGTCCTCTTTAGAAACCGAAGATAAGCTTCCTTGGCTGTTGCTAAGAAACTTGGTGAGGTGAAAACCACTGCCCTCCAGCAGTTCTTTCTGTTCCCTAACAACATCTGCTGCTTCGTTCTCTGAATCAAACGATATCAAAAGATCGTCCGCATAGAAATTCCTACGTAGAGCTTGAATTACTTCTTTGGAAGCAAGGGTTTCATTGTCTATGGTCACACGGAGTAGGACGTAACCACAAACACTGGGAGATGAAGTGGCACCAAACAGATGCACTAGTATTTGGTACTCTTTGAGCTTGGCTTCAAGATTGCCGTCAGGCCACTACAGGAAACGCAGGCTGTCACAGTCCGCTGGGCCAACTCTTACATGATGAAACATACCTTTTATGTCTGCCATCACAGCAATAGGTCTGCTTCTAAATCTCTAGAGAACTCCCATCAAGATGCTAGTATGATCCGGCCCCTGCAATAAATGATCATTGAGAAACGTACCCCTGAATTTGGCCGCACAGTCGAAGACAATTCTAAACTTACCACATGTGGCATGATGGGGAACGTACCATGTCTTAAGCGATAGTGCTAAAGAATCTTCAGGAACCTTCCGGGCGTGACCGTTCTCTAAATACTCTTTCATTTTGTCTCGATGTTTCTGCTGCATCTCAGGGTCCTTTTCTAGTCTTTTTCCCGAATACTCTAAACGTCTTTCCGCCACTATCTTGTTGTTGGGGAGCTTGGCTCTTGCGCATCTCCAGGGCAGGGCGATTTGGTAGTGGCCACTTACCTTATTGACAGACTCCTCCATGGCTTGCAAGGCTCGCTTATCCTCTACCGAATGCCCCAGATCAATATCTTTGACTTTCCTAAGAAAATCTGTCTCATACATTCTTTTTATAAGGTCGTTTAAGCTACTCTTTCAGATTGTACAAAATTAACATGGTCCCTACTGGTAGGAATGCTCGATCTTAACCCTGGTAGAGATGTTACAGAAATAACTTTAGGCAAGTGAATCACAGCGTCCTCATCAAACCCTTGGGACGAAAGACCAACCCTACGAGCAACCTGGGTTTCCATGCCATTTACGGTGGCCAGAGAAATGCGCACGGGTTCGCCTCTTGCCTTTAGTTTGTCAATAAGACCATCAGTGCACAACGTCGTGTCCGAGCCTTCACCAAGAAAGGCATACGTATCCACAAGTCTCTTACCATCACCCCACACCCTGACGAATGACTCGTAACCTCACCTGACAAGCCTGAGTTTGAGTGATGGAGTTTTCTCTTGCAGCCCCAGCTTTTTTATTCAAACCGTGTGATTCCCGTTTGGTTTTACTGGCTTTATAGAGACTGACATGACCTACCTTACCTCGCCGGCCCCATTGCCAACTTCCTTGGAAGCTCCATCTGATGGGGAGACCGCCTCCCTGGGGGCGTGGTGCAATAGCATGTGATGACTAGCCCTACAGTTACTGCACCTAACTTTTGATTCACACGACTTTGAGAAATGATGTCCCACGCAGTTAAAGCAAAGGCGCTTGTCCTTCGCAAAAAACCAACGCTTCTCAACCGACTCCTTACCAAAATCCTGACATTTCCATAAAGCATGACCTAAAGAGCAAAACTCGCACTGAGTATTCCCGACCCCATTGGACCGCCTGCTAGCCTCTTCCTGCACAGTGTTTATGGACGCTTTTCGAAAAGGCTGCTGGAATTTTGCCCCTTTGTCACGCCCCCTGTCTCCTCTCTGTTCGACAACTTGCCCCAAGAAGCTAGCCTCTACAAGCGATCGACGCTCTATGAAGTCAGCTAACATGGCAAATGTGATAGGACGCCATGTTTCCAACTGCATAGTAACTGATGCCATAAACTTGTCTTGTAAATGTCGGGGCAGACGAGTGAAAGCGCTTGATACAATTTGCTGCGTGTCCAAACCAGCGGAGTTTAGACTGCTGTACGCCATAAGACAGTTTCTCATGTCGCGACCAAGGGCAGCGAGAGCCTGACAATTATTAGCTTGAATCGGTGCACCCTTTACGATTTTGTTTATGTAAGCATTGGCAATAGCGTGATCTTGCCCATAGAGTCTTTCTAAAATCCTACGCGCTTCAAAATAACCTAAGTCAGGCGTACGTGCCATGACGCAGTCTGCAATATTAACCCGGGCCTCCCCGGCACAAGACGAAATTAGCAAGTCCAATTTCTCAGCCATGTCCACTACCCCTTTAGTAAGGTAACTGTCGAAATGCTTAACAAAACGCCGATAAGTTAAGGGGTCTCCGCTAAACAGTTCCTCCTTAGGGAGGGGAGCCACGTGGCTGCAATTAATGTGAGTGGTCATAGTCCTCATGGCATCGATTAAGCCCTGCACTTCGTTTACACTACTGCTGTTACCCCTATGACCAAGTGCACCGCCCGTACCTCCCGCCTCCCCACGGTACTGAAGACCATCATACATGTCCCTACCTTCAAAGGGAAGTAGTCGCGGTTGAGCGTCAAACATGTCAAAGGTACCACGTGGGCCGGTGGGAAGAGAAAGATATTCCCGCCCCAGACCCCCAAACCCGGGAGGAGGAAGGTCATAATTAACCGGAGTATGGGTTTCCCTGTGCAATTCAAACCCCCTAGTGAGACCAAATGCGTGGAACCCAGGCGGGGGAGGCACTTCAGTGTGCGGAGCCTTGTTTACGGAAGAGCTAGGGATATGCTCGTAGCTACATCGGTTTACATTAGACGTGTGCTGCTACCTTACATCGTTTGCAAAAGATTTCTTTAAGGGATTTGGTTCTACGGAGAGCCATTTATTCTCGCCAGGATAATCAGCGCTGCCCTCTGGCGATAGCTCACCTGCGGCAAGCTGGACCTTGGCAAACGCGTTTTCTTTCCGGATTAACTGTGCCTCGCGGTGATTAAACTCCTTTTCTCTTTGTTCAAAGTAATTGTTAGTGTCTAGCGATCTATTTATTTGCTCGCTCTTAATGTTTGCAAAGTGATTAAGAATGGGGTTGTTTAATTTAGTGCAGTCTCTAATTGACTTGTCGGAATTGCTCGCTACCACGTGGTTGAGATCGGCCAACACTTCGGAAGTTTGAGACATATTGCGTAAAATTACCAGGACAAACACTACCCGTACTTTTAAATCCGTATACTTTAACCTTATATTCGAAGCCAAACCCTTTTATACGAAGCGCACCTTTTATATATGTGGGGGTTGCGCCCTGCGCCAGCCCACATCAGCCGTCGACATCCTACGCGACCGCTGCGAAATGGTGTTCCCAATTATGCGCGCCTATTCCCAACTGCAAACTAGGACAAAGTATGTTGTACTCCAAAATTAATTTAATACTCAAATGCCAATCTTTACAGACCCTGCCCTAAAGCTTGCACCTGCAAGGGTCAACGTGCAGTGCAGGAATTTGCAATGATGAAAGGTGTTTGCTATCTGATCCTGCGAAATAACGACAAACGTAAGCCGAACTACATCAAAGGGGGTTATACACAACAATCAGTACCACAATCTACATCATCACTTACATACACTTTCTTCATATCAATAGCTAGGTTTACGGTACCTCGTTATTAGAGTAAGAATTACATTTGATATCTTGATTTCTAGATATTACTGGTAAAAGATAATACTAAAATACATGAAAGGCAACTCACCGACAATTTAGGTAATGGGCTTCGTATCCAACACACTAAAACTCTACAACTAATTTCATAACCATCTAACTATCTGGTCGAGCCCATGATAAAAGAGAGCGGCGAAGGAAAAACGCCGCTTATTTAGAGAGGCCAGAAAAGTAGGTCAAGCACGGCGCACGTGCGCGTAAGCGCACGCGAGCACTTCTATACTTAGTGGCTAAAAGTTAAATTTGGTCGCAACACTGTGTTTTGATAAAAATAGCTTCTAGAGCTACTAAGTGAAATTGAGTTCTTGCCTTTGCCAAAATTGAAACCTGTCGATTATGATAGAGGGCAGCACAGTCAGGATTTTGAAGCAAGTGAAGTCCAATGGTCGAATCACGTTCCAATTGATTTAGAGGAGTCTTGGCTTTGCAGTTTCGTCTAGGCAGAAACTTTTGCTGGCTTTTCTTTGTTTCGAATTGATTTGGGAATATGTTGTGTAATTCTCTCCTGTAATCTTATGGATGTGCGACTCACGTACCGACAATCACAGCGGCACACGTATTGGTATACGACCAAGCTTTGTTGTATGGTGGGCACAGCATGCTTGTGAAATGAGGGCAGACTCTTGCGCGTTTGGAAAATAACGCGGGGTTGAATAGCTGAAAAACAATTTTGAACATTCGATTTGACTTGCTTTTCGAACTTGAGCGAAATGTTGCCAATCCAGGGTAATTTGAGATAAACAAGACATTTTTGTGGACCTTCGTTGACATATTCATAAAAACGGACAATTTTCTTGGAAATAGTCGAACTGATTATCACTTCGGGGTGGCCATTTTGCCACAAGATAGATCGTATAAAATTCACTTCATGTTGAAGTTTGCTTTTGGAACAGATAACCAGAGCTCGGTGTACTTGAGTCCCGATAAGGTTGGTTTTGCGTTTTGATGGTCCAAATGAATCTCAGCGAATATATTGACCTATAAATGTGAGTTTTCTGTAAATAAAGGTGAAAAATTGGCCGTTTTCGTTTTTGACATCAAGGAAAGGCAACTTTTGACTCGGTTATTTTTCCATGGTGAATTTCAGGGCTGAGTGTAGGGAGTTGAGGGCGGTAAAAAATTTGTCTGCTTAGGCTTTTGATATGAAAATAGCATATGTATCATCAACGTAACGAGTATTATAATAAAGCCATTTCTCAACGGAGGTAAAACGCCTATTTTCGCAGTAACCAGTACTTAAATTGTAGGGGGTACGCGTCCCCCATCGAGAGTTAGCGTCCCCCCATCGAGATTTAGCGTCCCCCCATCGAGATTTGAGCCCTGGATGATCAGACGAAAAAGACCTAATTCTTCACCTAAATTTGACAAAAAAACGCTTCAATTTCCGGCGAAGACCTTTTTTTTTTTATCTTCGCCCAGTAGCGTAGCCAGATGGGGAGGGAGAGAGATAGCCCCCCGACCCCGCCATTGGCCTGTTAACCAAAATGCAGAATAAAATATCACGTTTTTAGCTCTTCTGAGACTGTTTTTTTGCGCTGGAGTGGACTAAAAAGTAATTTAAAACATTTTTTAAAACATATAAGCAGGGGAGGAGGTATAATACGGAAAATTAAACATATAAACAATATAAACATAAACAATATAAACATATACGGCTATAAACAAACATATAAACATATACTGAACTATTAGGCCTACTGTGGTTTTGGCAGAAAAGACAGAACTCAGAGTTTCCAAAAACTTTTTTCCGGGGAATATCTTTTTGTAGTTGTTAAATATCTTTGCAACCGCAGCTCCAAAATTAAAACAGAAAATATTAAAAATTGTCTTTTATTTTTAGCTGTTGTAAGCCACCGGAATTGGCTGGATGATTCACCGCCTTTAAGATATCGCATTTCGTTAAGTTTTTGATGCTAATCCGAGAATAGTAGTTTCTAAAAATAATCAATGTCATCTTAAAGTTTTAGACGTTAGCAGTAGTGTTGATTACATTCTGTAGTGGTATCGTGGTAATGAAACAACTTAGGATTAGAATCCCACTTTTTCAGCATGGATCTGATTATGGATCTCCACTTTTTTAGTAGTTCTCAAACAAAAACCTTATTGATAGGTTAAACAATTTTTTTCTTGAAAAAACAAATAACAGCTCAAAGAATTAAGCTCAATCGGGGAAAGAAAAGTAAATACAAATCTTTGCTACAATGGAAAAGTTTTGTCACTTGGCTAATTGTCATTCTCAAAATAAAAATTAAACCTGTCAGCATCACTGCAGCTGCAAATTGCAATGAACATATTCTGTGATTTGATAATGAAATGCCTACACTGTTTGCGCAATGCTAAAGACCGCGTTACCCTGTTAATTTGTAAACAGATGATTAGCTGCTAAACGCTTCCACATATTTTTTAGTTATCACTATCCGTATATATTTTTCAGTAAATGCCATGAGCTAAATTTAATATGGAATTGATATGGAAGTATGGAAGATTGTCTTTCATTCCATTCTTGAAATCTTTCATTCCATTCCATTCTGGCATCTTCCATATTTCACACTGAAATTTCAAATTTCCCTTCCCTTCCATTCCATGCCCTGTCCGTCTTTTGCAACAAAATTAGCTTTCTAGCTGGTGTAGTAGTGATGTAGTCGAGACCCTGATGGTCGAGACCGAGACCAAGACCGAGACTTGGAAAAAATTCGAGTCCAAGACCCGAGACCAAGACTTGAAAAAATTTTCGAGACCGAGATCGAGACTCGGTGAGTTTTTCGAGACCGAGACGAGACTTCGAGACCAGAGATTTTTTGAAGCAAAACTTATTTGTATTGACTATTGACAACCCTTTTCATGGTTTTTCTTCAAACAAACGGCCAATCGCAATACAGTAGAACGACCATAAACCAAAAAACGAACTTGGGCCACGTGCTATTCACAAGGACATGAAGAGGTGACGGCGTACCTCTACTGTCAAGCGCCCGACCTTAAAGTAGAGAAATTGCCGTTCGATGCCAACTGAAACTGGGCAATGCGTTCCTGTGTTCAAACTATCGCAGTGGTCCAGCTTGCAGTAACTACAGATTAGTAACAGAGCCAAAAAATCTTGAATCGCATATTATTGCAAGCAAAAATAATCACGAAACACAACGGAAAAAATTAATGCAACCGTAAAAAGTAAGCCTTATACCAAAATCAAACAATAAAATTGTGATTGCATTTTAATGCAACCAGCATTTTTAGATTAACTGAAGAAAGCCGAGATCGATGAGGTCTCATGATCAAACCTCCGGTACTAAAAATACGCTCACAGGAGCCGATGACGCTGGCACAAAAAGAACTTGCATCGCAAGTTTGTATAAGGCAGGTAGTTGGTTTTCCATGGTTTCCCAAAATTCGAAAATATTTTCGTTATAATGTTCACCATTGTTGGTGATTTCGAGATACTTTAGCAACTGCCACCGAACGCTTGTTGATCTTTTGGAAGTTACTTTATTTGGAATTTTCGAATAGTTGCTGAAAAGACGTGGAATGTTTCTTAGCTGTGCCGTTTCTTCCTCCGAGCGTCCACGATTCGCGAACTCAGATGTGCTTCCCTCCACGTCCATATCATCTATTAAATTTTCGGCCGCTCGGATAATCTTTTCTGCAAAAAATATATAACCTTTTTACAATTCAATTTCAATAATGACATAAAATGCGTCGATTTAACTGTTATCTTGTTGCATTCTATACACAGACGGACGTAAGCTGAGGAAGACCACTTGCAGCCGTCATGGATTTCGAGTCGCTTAGCATGCACAAGCCCACAGCTAGAAGCCGCTACTTAGTGCTTTCGATCTATATCAAATTTCACTTGCGATTTCTTATTCATTGGGCTTCAAATCACATTAGTTTCCGGCTTTTTATTTTTGTGTTTGGGGCTGAACTACAGTTGTTGACCCGTTTGCAGCTCCTGGCCGAGAGCAAAGTTGTAAAAATTGATATAAAAGTTTACTCGCAAATAAAATACCTTGCAACCTGGGTCGATGCAATATATATAGCTGTACATTGTAAAGTGTTATTGAGTTACACGTCGCTGATGGGGGTTACGGGTATTTGTTATCTTCTAGAATTTTTTACAACAGCAAAAGAAACTGAAGTGGTGATACTTTAAATAGCACCCTCCACTGCCGGGTTAATAATTCAAGAACTTGGAATGCAAAATGCCATCAGGTTGAGACGTGCAGTACATTAATTTAGCTTCGATTTGGAGAGCGTTTCGTAATTAAACTTGTTCACTTCGGCACACAACCGTTAAAAATATCAATAAATAAGATACAAAAACACACAATTATTATCCACTATTACAACCTAACAAAGTTATTGTATTAAATCATTCTTTCAAAAATAATGCAATAGCTTACCGTGACTTGTGGCATTTCTTCATGTGCCGAACAAACGAAGAGGTTGTGCCTGAACGATCACAGATTGTTGTCGATGTTGGGCAAAACTTGCATTTTGCAGAATGTTTTTATTTCCTGCTTTTTCATCGTAATACTCTTTATAATGACTATACCCGAATTTTATTAAGGCCGAATTACGAGACATAATGTAAATTGTTTCAACGTAAAAAATGAAATAATACTTTATAACGAATTAACTCAAACTAAACACAACTGTCACTCGTATTACAAAGATATTCTTACAATATGTATTATAAAGATATTTCTTATAAAATGCATCTTAAATTTGCTTAAGTTTCATTACCAAACTGATCGTGGACCAATCTAGAGGAATTCGATTTCGAAGCGAGTTGCTAAATCAAATTAAAATAAAAGCTTTCATAAACTCGCGGCTTAGTGCACGGGCATTGAGCAAATGAACAACACTGCACCAAAGAAACATCGCAGCGGGGCGAGACGTTAGCGACACTGCGTCCGATTTTGACCGGATCAAGAATCAAAACGCAGACCTCACGCTCCGATGGCGGTGTCTTTAACTACTAACGCTGACCGGTCGTTTAAATCTAAAAAAAAGCGGGCTTGCTAAAGCAGTTGCATTCAGATAGTTATTTTAATGACCTGAAGGCTATGGTTGAATGTGCAATTGTGTTTTCATAAACAAGACATCACGATGAATGATTCAGTAACCTGGTGGTCCTAGTACACGGCAAACACCTTAATGTATAACAAATATCTGAGTTACGGTATTATTTTTTATCAAGACTTTATTTCTCCTATACCGCCCTGAAAATCTTTTGGGGTCACGCGTCTTCCCCATTTGGTAGCCCATGTTTATACCTCAGATTTATACCTCAAGCTATTTTAATCTTCACAGGACCTAATTGTTACTTCTCACGTTTGATATTTACAATAAAGCAGTGGTAAAGTAGACTTAAGTTCATCATTCTGAGTCTGCAATCTTAACTGTATCATACTACGAAAGATCTGTTCAACAGAATGAGACTGAAAACAATCACTTTGAGGTCTGAGCTGTCCTGATTAACCTTCCTTGACCAAACCTCATCGCATTGCCATGCTACCACCTCAAACTCGGTCCACGTGCAAGGAACCTGAACGAGAAAAAGGTTTAGAGCGTTTAGTACCAGAAAGCAAAAATGTAGACAGCGGCAATTAGCACCTTCAACAAAGATCAACATCAAATAATACCGCTAAAGCGGCTTCTTCCCCTCCACACTGTTTTACATCGCACCTTTCATAAGTAAATAACAAAGATAATAATGAATAACAGGTCGAGCAGTTTTCTCCCACGGCTCTACCTGAGTTTTTTCGAAACTCAAATATCTCCCACTGAGTAGCCAATTATGAAAAATTGAGCTTTTATTGCAAAACTTTGTTTCTCACGATCTCAGTTTAGAAACATTGACGGAAAGAAATGAAAATTGACCGAAATGAATAAATAAAGGAGATTGTTTGAAAGCAATTAAAAAGGTGTTAAGACCGAGAAAGTCAATCGAATCTTTGTTTGCGTTGCTTGCATTAAATAATTAAATTCAAAATTTTACTCCTACGCCTAACCAAGATTTTGAGTCTCGAGACTTCTCATATTTCGAGACCATGACTTTTCGAGACCAAGACTCGAGATCGAGACTTGAAGTTCAAATCCGAGGCGAGACCGAGACGAGACTTTCAAAAATGTGTCTCGAGAACCGAGACCGGTCTCGAGAACTACATCACTATGGTGTAGTTTTTGAGATATTCGCGATTGAAGTGTTTTTGATTGTTTTTTTGCAAAAATGTGCTGCAACAAGGGAACGTGTGAGAGGCATTGTTAGCAAAACAGTTTTGAAATGCTTACAATCAAAAAATTAAAAATTATATTTTAATCCATTATTCAATCAGACTGAACAAGCGGGGGTACCTGAGTAGGCAAGAGCAAAGTTTAGCCCTACCGGTATATTTGCAAAGTTGGCGGTTTATTTTCTTTTTTAGTTTAGTTCAAAAAAAGGACTAAAATTGTGTATCACCAATTAGTACGATGGTAGTGGAACGGAACGCAGCGAAAACGTGCTTTTTTCTCAATTACTTATCACTAGCCGGGCTTTGGACCTTAATAAATAGTTACAATAACCCTAAAAAATTTTGGATCCGAAAGGAATTTAATTTGGAGCTTCTTTATGAACTTCGTTTCCGGCCGGAACTTGCACTTCCAGTTGCGGTTCGTACCAGTTGGTATTAAATGTACGGTATATATAAAGTATCATCCTTTTCTGTTTTGATTTTGAAAACTGAACTGTTGACAAAGTTTTACAAATCAATAAAAAATTTACTCATAGCCGTACGGGAGAAAAAATTTTAGGAATACTAATTTTGCCCAAAGGATATGAATATTCAAACTTTGACAGTGGAAACTCGATCACGTAAGCTTATACTGTAAATATGTATTTAAATTTACCAAGATGTTTGGTTTAAATTGATACAATGCAAATATGCAGTGGGGGAGGGGCTATCTTGGGGGTCTGGGGGCAGAGCGCTCAACGCTCGAAAAATTGTGCTATTTGTTTTTGCAAAGATAATTTAATTAATTTTAGGCCTCTTTTGGTAATAATTAAGGCTTTTAAAACGTTTTGCTACAACAATTAGCAGGGCAAAAACATGATTAAACTGGCTACGTAAACAGACTATAAAGGCGGTGACTAACGGCAAAATTTCAGCCTTTTCTATAAGCCGGTAAATCAGAAAAAAAATCTTGGGTTTCAATCTAATTCGTCTGCATTAAAAAAAATGGGGAGAAGGGGCTAAAGAAACAATATTTTAAAGTGATGGTAATTAGCTAAATTCAATACTGAATAGCCCCCTCCACTCCCCATTGCACACAAAGTTTTTGAAGTCTTCGTTAAGCATTTTGCAGGAAGCGATTAAATCTGATTGCTTGTTTTTTGCCATTTTTCAAAGGTTTACTGATTTGTAAGCTTTTTGAAAAATATTACCCTCCCTTAGCAAATGCTTTAAAAGCAGCTTAAATTACGTTAGAGATCATATCACAGAAAAAGATTACCTCGGAAGTGCAATAAACGAGGTATTTTTCTTATTGTGCATTTTGGTCGACAGGCCAATTAGGGGGGGGGGGGCTTTAGCTCCTCCCGCCCACTTCAGGCTACGCTACCAAGATGTTTATTTTTGCTTTTTACTATTAGGCGATAGCTGTAATTTTTCGAAAAAATAATGTAGTCATTTAAACGGCGTTTGGTCACATTCTCCACGTTTTTAAAACAGTTAGACATAATTTAATCGCTAAGATTAGAAGGCTGTTTGAAAGAATACAGCTCAAACCCTACTTTTGGCCGTTAATCTCCAATGGAGGTCAAGTCCAAAGGCCCTCTTGACTCGAAGACAGGAAGGTCCATTAGTAGCTTCTTACTAGTGCTCGGATAATTTCATTTTATGTTACGACTTTCTTCACGACTTTGCAGTGCTTTTTATGTTATGACTTCCTTACACAGCTTTGTAATGCTTTTTCTATTCTGAGTTACATAATAAAATAAATTGTGTTGGCCCGTATGCTAAACATATACCTCACTGTCAAAGTGTAAACAACAGTGGTTGGGATGAAGTAACTGCAAATTTATCGATCACACTTTATATCTCAGGTTTTTGTAGCGTAGACGTACAGTTTATATTTGATGTGACCAGTGTGCAACTGGCGGGTGGCTAAAGAGACTTTACCCCCAAAGCCAAGTGACTTGTAAAACTTAGCCCCCAAAAACAAAACGCCTTTAAGCCTCCTAATACAAAACGCCCCAGACCCCTGTATGCTTAAATTTACACCAGTTTGCTCAGCTTCCCGACCTAACTAATACATGTTTCCAACTACAGAATTTTAAGTTTTGGTTAAGCCCTTTTCTTAGCAAACTCTTGGTTGCGGAACGAAATGTAGCTTTAGTTGGAACTTTGCGTGCTTAGCACCTCTATGTCTACTCGGCCATTTTAATCAATAAACATCAAAATTTCTTAATTTGCTTGTAACTAAAAAGCGCTTAAACCTGTAAAATCAAATATCGGACATACACTTGGGAATAAACAAAAGCGACATAAATGCCGATTTGGGTGATCTTAGGTCACGTGATCGTGATTCAGGAAACCACCAACCACGTAAACCGACAATCGTTGGGTCCAAAACTTGTTAGTTCGCTTATAATCTAAAAGCCACGGGACGTGGGAAGTGTAGTAGTTAAGGCGCCATTTCAGCGTCTGACATGCCTAAAGGTTGAATGGCGCTGCGTTCTTTGATTCTTTCTCTTCAAAACCTCGCTTTCGAGTTATAGGGTTTGGGCAGCAATGCCAGCCTGATAGATTTCTAATCAAGGTTCTAAAAGAAAGAGTACACTTCAAAAATATGCCACGCCGTCACGTGACCGCATTTTTGTAGTCAAATTCCGCAAAAATCGGATACTAATTTAAACCGGTATATCTCGATAAGTACCGATGTTGATGAAAAACGATTTGTGCTTTTTGAACACGCTATCGATCACCTTTCTTTTGGTTAAGTTCATTTATTCCGACTTAGAAACTATTTTTCTTAATTTCTTTCCTTTTTATTGTTTTGTTTCTTCATCTTACTTTTAAGCCGCGAAACTCAGAGAGATCAAACTTTGATCAATAGTAGAATAGATATCACGAAGAACTGGAGACTGCATGAAATCGGGAGTGAAACGCAGGAGGATTCACTGCGAATGGACGCTCAAGAATTTTGAACTTTTGAACGTTTCAAGCTAGATGGCACAAATTCTCGGAACAGGTAGGAATTGAAACTACGTAAAACAAGGCAAAACTGGGGTTGCCGAGATGGGGGTTCCTCTCAAACGGGTCCTCCATAATTCAAAAATTTGAACCACTCCATCTGGACAGAAGATGAATTTTTAGAATGCTAAATATAAAGCAAAGATAAAATTTGACAAATTTGGGGTTGTACCACTTTGAGAATGATCCCCTTTAAAGGAGTTCTACGATATTAAAAATTTTTAAACACTCATGGTAGACAGACGAAACGTTCAAGATAGATAAATATTGAAAATTTAAAACATGACAAAATTTGTCGATGCTCCGTTAATAGGGTCTCAAAATGGCCTCATAAACTTAAGACATTTTAACCACTTGAGCTAAAAAAAATTTTTAGAGTTATATAGTAAGTTAGATGTACATGAAAAGCAAAACATGAAAATTTTTAGTAATTCCACGTTGAGGGTTTTCCCGTCAAAAAAAAGGTCTCCAAATTGAAAAAAAACAATCACTCGATCTAAGCAAGTTAAATTTCTAAAATAAATGGATATAAAAAAAACATGAAACACGACGAAATTTTTGGGGTGCGTTGCTCAGTAGAAGCCCATCAAAACTTTAAAATTTTACCTACATGTGAAAAGTAAATAAATTGCCAAGACAGTTCAGTATAAAACAAATATATAAGGAGTCAAAATTTGATGCTGCGCTACTTTGGGGATGATTTGAGGTAGGCAAATTAAATTTTGAAAGTACCGTAGGTTAATATACTGTACAAGAAAGATAAATCTTTACAATACTTGGAAATACCAGGTTGAAAAATCTTAAATAAATCCACCCGAAACTTTTAAGATTTTTAACTGCCCTAAACTAGATGGTCGAAATTGCCAGACTGAGTTGATGCCAATGAACCTGGGGATTTTAAGATGGGAGATTTTCTCCCAAATGGACTTCCAACATTTAAGATATTGAATGAAGTACTTGAGCTTACTGGCTTTAACAGATTTGAGCAACATTATGATGGCAGAGTTTTTTGTAATCTGTCATTTATCAAATTGAAAAAACCTTCTTCTAGCGCCTCGAGATTTTTTTAATTAGAAGAGTTTTAGTGCTAAATAATCGACTTAATATGCAGTTTCCAATATGTTGTTGCAATACTACAGGGTGTAATCCTAATCAAAAAATGGCTGCATAAATTGTCGCTTATCTCTGACTGTGAAAGTAGGCCTAATGACTTTGGTTCATGCAATAAAATTTTCATCAGAATCCGCTGAAATTTTAAATAATAAATTGGAAACTGTTAGAAGCTTGTAAAAAGTGCGTTTTGTCGTTGTAAACTGATATTTGCGCTTTTTGATTGAGGTGAATAACTTTTCTAGAATTTAAAAAGCGAATAACCTCAATACTGTTAAAGGTTTATCTGATTATTATCAGCTATAATTTGCTTAACGCAATTGCGTCACTGTTTTTAATAAAGCGCAGTAAAAGCTGGCTACTGTAGCAAAGTTCGTCGAAATCCGCGAAGTATCTCTTGCAATGTAACGTTCTATTATGAGATTTCTTTTTACAAAAGCCACTTTATTGACAACAGCTTCATTGGGGGTAATGACGGCCCCTTCACACGAACCTCTTACAAGGTTCGAGAATTTTCAGCATGCATCGAGATTTAAAGAAAAAAAATGTGTGATATACTGCGAATGTATCAAAATCAGAAATACCAAACAAATTAGTCGCTAGTAAAATTTTAAAAGGAAAAAGCGGGTGCTTATACATCGCGTTGATCTGCTCCAACTCTCGTTAGTTGGTTAGATCATTAGTCTATCAGACTTTGGATGCTACGAACAAAAAACGCCCAAAGCCCAAAAATTACAGCGCAACTTTTTGTAATTTAAAAGATTACAGTATTTGTTTACACGTTCTGCCTAAAAATTCTGCATGCACTCCTCCAAAAAACGTCGTTTTTGTTGCACTCTCCGAAAACAAAAAAATGAAAATGCACTTTCAGAAAAACAAAAACAATTAAAAGTACCGTACTTTTTTTAATTGAAGTGATTGCTCTTTCCTGGAAACTTGATTGACTAATTTTTAATTTTTTATGGCAAAAGCCTTAAAAAACAGCTGAAACGCAAACGCGTAGTATCTTGAAAAAAGCATTTTCCTTTTAATTTTTTTGTGATGTTAAATTTCGGTTCTATTTCAACCGAATTTGAAAATTTGAGCTTTGTTTGTCCAATACTTTCCCCGAGGTATTGACGTTTATACATAAAAAGAAAACTTCTTTGCATTTTATAGGAAAAAGTGCCGCAAAATAAAAACGTGAGTTCAATAAATTTGTTTTATTGTTGAAAAACAATGAAAACATATGCGAAAAAATTTACTTATTGCGTCGCATTAACTAAACAATCGCGCATAAAAACTTGATTTTCTCGAAAACAAGAAACTTGCCGTGTTTCCTTTTAGCAGCACACAGAAGAGCTAACCGCCTATATGGGCGGATGTAGCACTAGACTAGGCGACTATATCGTAGAAAAACCTTTTGAGTCTGCTTTGTATATATAACCGAGACTACTACCTATTACATTACCTGGCGTAAAACCTGCTAGTAAGGCCGGGATCACACGATCTGTTTTTTTGCACAATTTTCTGGCATCAATCGTGTGAAATGTCGTGCAAGTCCATGACTCAATATTGCGGGCACCTGTCGTCAATTACATTGAATAGCCCGTGTAAAAATGAAAATCAGACGCTAGAAAGTCTTGTTGACTTCTTTGCGGGGAAATAGACCAAAGCTCTATTTTCCCAGCAAGTTTTCAAAGAGCCGCCAATCTCAACAAAGAAAACTGAGCTTTAGCTGTGCCTTTGAAAATATTGAGCTGCAGAATACAACAAAAATGCTGCCGATGTCAACGCAGAAAAAGAACGCTAAAAGAAATTTTACCTCATTTGTTTTAATCAACAATGACGTACTTTAACATTGTGCCTGCTGCTTTCTCATATTCCTTCAAAGACGTAAATGTGCTGCCCGCTGTTTTGTTTCCTTTCGCGTATCGATTACCCAATTTTTACTACTTCTAACTTGTGCTAGGCCTTTTTCAAATTCATTCTGAAAAGTTATCAACCAGAACTGCAGTATAGTTAATTAACAAGCCATCGTGGTCAACTCATGACATTGAACATTAAATTAGCGAAATCAAAGAAAGGCAGCGCTTATGGTTTTAATCAAAATATTGAAAATTTTCTTCTGATCGCAAAAAAGTTTCCGGCCCAGTTTTCGCTAGTGCCGAATTTATGCAATTAGTGATACGTTTTTGATGATTTTAATATTTTTTTAGTAAAAATTTGACATGTCCACTGGCAAAAGAGCTTGTTGCATCTTCAAGCAGTAAGATAAATGTCAGTAGATAGTTTTCAGCTATTTCTCGCTGATTTTGTAACAAACCAAACAAAAACGCTTTTATTCTTATTTAAACATATTAAACTTTCAATTTGCCCTGACATTCAGTTATTGAGCTTTCTGTAACTGCGAGTACCGAAAAGAACATACCTGGTTTACTATTACTTGATCAATCATGCAATATTACGCAAATTTTATTGGTGATAGATGACATAGCATGAAAAAAGCTACGCTATATAATAGGGTGTCCCACATTTTGGCGACTTCTCAGGAAAAATAAGCTCGAGTCAAATTCTGATCGGTTTTTGTCGTTGATTTGAAAAATGACGTCATTTTTTATTTATGACGTTGACTTGAAGTGCCACCTAGCGGATTTTACGCAAATTTTGACCTATCTCGAAAACGATAGGAGCTAGAGCGATGAGACTTGCATGAAAATGACCAGAAGGGTCGATTTCCTATCTTGACTCTTTACAATGTTAAACTCGAATTGCAACAAAAAGCGAGTTATCTTGAAAACACATGAATTTTTTCAAAAAATTTCGATTTTTGCTGTTTGCCTACTTTTTCCTTACAAAGCAGTTTTAAACCTTGTCAAAGCAGTTTTATATCTTATGTGTAGTTACAATAGATGAAGAAATCGTACCGGTACTGCACTATTATCGACAGTGGTAGTGGTTCATCAGTTAATGATCTCTGCGCTCGAAATGACGTCATAATTGATTATGACAGTTTTTCAATTGATTATCACATAATTGATTATGACAGCTTTTCCAAAACATTGGGGACGAAAAGCATGCAATACATGAAAAAAATTTACTAACCTCGGTGAAAAAATCTCGTAACTGTTTGCATTTCAAAAACGCTTGCTGGATATCAACATTTTTAGGTAGCGCCTTTTCTTTCACGGCATCAACCGTATAAGGTGGCACCTCAGCATGCACACTTGAAGCGATATTTTTACGGCTCAACCATTGCGATGCATGCTGAACAAAATGCTTCCAAATCGCCTCGAAAACTGGCAAATCAACTTCCTTGTATGCAAGTAGTAAATCTCTTGTAAACAGCACAACTGAAGGACCTTCTGCAGCCGATGATTTAAGATGGATGGCTAAAAACGCAGGCAAATAAACGCATACAATGAACGAAACTCAATGTTGAAGTCTAAAACTGTGCGCGGGCTCGACGCAATATCCAAAAATATACATTCGCAGATATCCACTAGCGGTTGTCAACCATCGGGCATGACTTATGGTTTCTTGGCGATAGAAAAGCAAAGATTTCAAATTTTCTGGGACATCCATCAGGAAATAGGCAACTAGAGCTAGCAAACACATGTGATCACAGCGAAATGAAAGTTTCATTTAGTCTTTGTGATCAGAAAACCATAAGATTTTTGTTTTCCAGTGATTAGAATAGATGTGACAGAAATCTTGCACTCTTGACGTGTTTTCATGTCTTCGCGTCTGGGTTGTGGTATCTTTTCGCATCTTCGTATGCTTTAGGACCCTTGGCTTTGCCTTCTAAAAAGTTTTTAGCGTATGTAAAATAGATTTCGTTGGTATGAAATAGGCCTTCGAGGCGGTGAATTTGGTGTCCAATGTTGGACTTGAAGTAGCCTACTTTTCTAGTCTTTTATTCACACCAGACTTTTTACTTGAGTTTACAGCAGTTGTATCAGCCATTATTGAGTATACTCGGGAAAATAAAGGCTTGTCAATAGTTTCAATTACGGAATTGAACACTGCAGCTGAAGTAACGGACGTTTCTTTTTGAAATGACTCAACTTGCAACGGTGTTGACACTTTTACTTGATCAAAACATTGACCGATAAACACGTATCTGTCAATGCCATCAATAATTTTGCCATCACAGCATAACTGCCAACCATCCACCGTAACATGTTTTAACTGAGCTGATTTTAGAGATTCTATTCTGTACCTCTCTCTCTTACGGTGAATCGACGATTTTGATGTTCCAGGATTTTCGAAATTTTGTGGAGTCAACTGATCAGCTTGCTGACGAAGAGATGTACAACGTCGATCTACCAGCACACATTTGGTCAATGTTACAATTTCTGCAACTTGGATCTTTAGCTTGTTTATCACGCAACAAAATTCGTAATCTCCAGCCAATTCTAATTCGATTTCCTCATTATGACCAGCAGTTGGTAGCTGTTCAGATGTGATTTAAACTTTTCTAGGTCTTCCCCTTCGCTTTTTCAACAATTTCGGCTGTTCATTCTTTCTCTTTTCAGCTATCTTTTTTTCTTGCTGCTTTCTATGGGCAATATCTACCTTTGAGGTTAGTATCATGGGACAGAAACAAGCGAATTTTCCATTCCAAAACTGCATGTTAGAGTTCGCACTGTTTTTGCATTTGCATGCAGATATGTCAAAGAGTTCAAACAGCCAGGTTTCTGTTAATGACTGCGACTGACTTTTAATTGCTCGTTTCTTTGCTGCTCTTAATTTGTTAACAATCTCGAACAACTTAGTCTCAATTCTGGATTTCGAAAGGATTGGTAAACTACCTTTAATCCACAACTTTGCAACATCTGCAGCCACTTTACACTTCAAATCAGTTAACTACAAAAATTTTTTAAAAAACTTTGCGTTTGTGTGCTGAATAACATTGCGTTTAAAGAAGTAGTGCTGCAATACTTTTTGGTTTGCAGGCAGTACTTTTTCTTTCAACTCCGCTGCTTTTACGTACCTCTCGAATGATCTTGTCGCAGTCATTTCACTTAATCTGCTGCTTTAATTACTAATAATAACTGTGGACTAATAAAAATTATTCGACATCTACAAAAATTAAAGTCGTCTCACTTTATCGATTTGCTGAAAGTACCCACGCTTGATGAATTCGCATCCTTTATAACTTAGGTTGCGCTTTCCTCAGATCAATTCCATGAGCACTTTTACAACTTGAATCAAAACCCGATACACTATTGCATCATCCTAAAAATCTCATTGTGATGCGAGATCTGCAAGCAATTCTGCATTGCATCTGTAAGCAACATTTGTGTGACGTCACAATCAATTATGACGTCATTTTGGGCGCAGAGATCATTGACTGATGAACCATACCACTGTCGATAATAGTGCAGTACCGGTACGATTTCTTCATCTATTGTAACTACACACAAGATATAAAACTGCTTTGTAAGGAAAAAGTAGGCAAACAGCAAAAATCGAAACTTTTTGAAAAAATTCATGTTTTTTCAAGATAACTCGCTTTCTGTTACAATTAGAGCTTAACATTGTAAAGAGTCGAGACAGGAAATCGACCCTTCTGGTCATTTTCATGCAAGTCTCATCGCTCTAGCTCCTATCGTTTTCGAGATAGGCTAAGTGGCACTTTAAGACGACGTCATAAATGAAAACTGACGTCATTTTTTAAATCAGCGACGAAAATCCGATCAAAATTTGACTCGAGTTTATTTTTCCTGAGAAGTCGCCAAAATGTGAGACACCCTACAATATACGCTAACGAGTTCCACACAAGCAAAGTAATTTTGATATTTTCCATTTATCTATTTCATTTCATTGCAGGTCGGAAAAAAATTTCATATAGGCGGTTCACACTAGTCCGGAAACCGGAACGTTTTTTCCGTTGGTAGGGCATGTTCTCACTAAAAGCGGATTTTTTACTATTTTTCACGCGCGGAAAACTTCTCGCTTTCAACGGAAGAAAAATGAAGTTGAAATATTTCAACTTTTTCCGTTTCCGCGGGCGGAAAGTCGATAGGCCTACTCAGGTGCTCGGGTATCAACAATGCACTGTGCTCAGTGAAAGATTGATCAAAACCAAACAGAATGTTTTTATTACACAGTAAAACATTTTGGCTCTTGATTGTAAAGTAGACTTTAATCAGACTGGCATGTAGGCACAGTATAGGCTAGGCTTATTGGTTGAAGACTTAATCCATTTTTGGTCAAGGCATGCACCGTAGCCTACTGCAGCAAACAGTGGTACCAGTGTCTTAGCTATGGTGGCCTACTGGTATAGGCCCTGGGCCTAGCCTTGTGGTCATAGCATCTGCTTTGCAGTGGGTTTAGAGAGCAGTTTAGTAGCGTATATACCGATTGGCTATCGGTACCGGCACCTTCTTCAACAGTTCAACTCTCCTAGTTTTGCTTCTTACCAGTCTACCGGTAGCTTACTGGTAGTTAGTCTATGGTGCATTAAGTAAAGTGCAAAAATTTGTTTGATACCGGTGCAGTTCAAAATGCAATAGCTTCTACCTGCATGCTATTTCCAAATTATAGGGTAGGCTTACAGTTGCAAGCATTGTTTTGCATTTTTTTAGGTTTATTACCGGTAGCCTATACTCAGTGCAGTACAGCAGTAGGCTAGCCTTAACCCTGAAAACCGTGATGGTGGATTCAAACCGTGATTGCATTATGGATTTAAATCAAAATTTAATTGAACTCAGAGGCCTAGTGCGTTGGTAGCCTATATATCAGATATCCTTGTTGGTATGATCTACTGGAAAACAACCTACTGGTAAGTTGCATGTATTTTAGAGTTACGGTAGCCTACTAAGTTGGTTGTTGTCACATGCGGTCGTTATAAACTGGTGGTACTGGTATATGGTAGCACTAGTGCTGGGTAAGTTAATGAGAAATGTGAACTTTCTTAAAACTAAGAAGGAAGTGTCTAGAACACCAGTCCGGTTTCGGACACCAAATCACTGCTGCGCCGGCAGCCTGTTATTATTATTTTTTTTTTCTCATTCCTTCGGTTTAAATATGGCACTTTGACACATTAAATGCTTAGCGCAGATAATGTAGTGGCAAGTGCGCATGCCTGCGTACCCAAGGGTTAGGGTATCGATTCCCGCCAAACACACTTCGCAGAAATAGCGCTAGAGAGCTACTTCGCTACCTAATTCTTTTTTTCTCTAAAACCTTACGATTAGAGTTAGGGTTCGGGCAGCGATGCCAGCTTGAGAGATAGTAAATTGAACAGCAAAATAGTAAGACCGGCGCCGCTGGTGCAGCAGCGATTAGATGTTGGAAACCAGGCCGGTGCAGCAGACACTGCCAACTAAGAATCTTCAAGCAGTTTTTTAAGTAGCCTAAGTTAAAACTGAAAAACAAAAGTGATGCAAGTTAAAGTTAATTTTTTTTTAATTCAATATTAACCTGCAGCTGATGCCCAATAAAATGATTCCATTTCCATACGAGATAAAACTCACATATATACTAGTACTCATTCTGATTGCTATTACTATGGTACACTATTTCTATTCTAATAAAGATAGACAGAGTGGAAGCTTTTTTTTATTTTATTTTTTTCTATTATCATGGCATTAGGACACATGGTGTAGCCTAGAAATTCTTTATATTTACGTAAACATTAAAGTAGATTAACAAAAGTTATTGTTTGTAAGTTAAGTTACAAAGCTTTTTAACTTGTTATATATATAAAAAAAAAACAATTTTGTTATTAACGAGTTAATGCCCAGTACAAGGTAGCACCACGCACTGCGTTGTTATTGTAGCATGAAAGAAAAAGCAATGGTATGTCTAATATCAGATATTGCAACTTGCATTGAATTAAAATGTGGAAGCTTTTGGCATGCAGTATCATCTGGTGTTTGACCAGTAGCATACTGCATAGCTTGGGGGTGGTAAAGCCTTCCATCGGCTCGTCGACAAAAATCACAGATGCAGAAAAAGGAAAATACTTTTGTACTGGAATGAACTCAAAAATAAAAGTATTTAAAAAAAACTTTTTTGGGGGGGAGGTAATTTGTCAGAAATAAGACTCATTACCTCACAAATCAGGAAAACTTTGAAAAATGGCCAAATAAGCAATTAAATTTGATCGCTTGTTGAAAAATGCAGAACATAGGTTTCATCAAAACAAATATAAGCTCAGAAATGGGAGGGCGGGCTGGCTATTCAGTATTATTAGTTAATTGCCAATCACTTTTTCTCTGATCTCATTCCATCAGCCCTCCCAATTATCTTTTGCTATAATATAAAATATATGTAGTCACTAGTTGAAAAAGATTACTCCCTTTGAGTTTGATTGAACTATATATTTGATTTTATGATTTTTTTACCCGAGTGTAACTGAACTTTTACCATTAACCACTTCCAACAAAGCCTGTTTATGCAACCAGTTTAATCATGTTTTTGCTCTGCTAATTTCTATGCCACATTTTAATAGCATTAATTTTTATCAAAATAGGCCTAAAATTTAGCTATTTTTGCAAAAAAATCCCAAAGTTTAGAATAACTGGAGCTTTTTTCCCCCAGACCCCTGAAACAACCCCTCACATTACAGATTTCTAGCTACGTGCCTGCAATTAAAATAGTGCACACTACGCATCAGTACTTTAAAAATGTAGCCATACCAGCATTAGCAGTATGTATTATACACTATGGACTTCTTTGATGTGTACGTAACCACGTGCCGGTACCATGCTTTTAGCTTTTGTACTGAAAATATAACTGTACTGTACCATACGCACACACCATCTACTGTACTTCTAATCTTACATTTTGGTAATATGCCAGCAATAAGTAGCTATGTTCATGTAAACCCATGTCAATTGTCCAATGGCCATCACCAGAACCAAACAGTCTCTTAAGAATAGTTTATATGCAGAGCATTGATTTCTTCACAAAAAATGTAGATCAAAGCACATTAGCTTTGTAACTGATTTAGTAATTGCACTACTGGGTGGCCTGTAGTGATATGGGTTACTGTGGTGTTTGTCCAAAACGATTGCAAGGCTTTCTACACTTCTTTTATTATTTATTGGAGAATTATAGTCATTTTTGATGAAGATTTTCTGTCAGTCAAAGGATCGGGTAATTAATGGGCAATAGCAGTGGGTGACAGTGGACTATATGTTAGCCAGTTGTCGCTTGGTGCAACCATGGGTTACAAACAAGATGTTTAGCAGTCTTGTTACATTTTGTTTTGCTTAATGTGTAGCTGAGGAATGTTCAGAATGATGGAAGACATTACACGATTGCTATGCTAAAGAAAAAAAGTGCTCAAACTTCCAAGTGGTTCTGCAGCACCGAAAAAAAGAAATAAAGATTGTTTCTTCTACTTGAGTTTTTAGATGATCATTTGTTACAACCCAGGTATGAAAGTTTGTTTAAAAAAGTCTTCAGCTAAACGTTGACTATCGTCTTCCAGGACTATGTTATATGAGTTATATAAGGTACAGCATCTTAATGTATCTAAATCTCTAGCATATACTGTTACATCAACAATATAAAATTATTGATGCAGCATAAACAAGCAGTTAACAGAACCAAACTGGGTACCAGTAGTTTAAAAAACATATACTTAGCTTTTCAAATGCTTTTAAATTTTCAAAATGTTTGTAATTTTGACTTACGCACTAAACATACTCTTTTAAATATTTTACATGAAGTGTAAGCAAAATTTTTGTGAATGACTTCTAGATTTTTGCTAAGCGATATGCATTTCAATTAGCAATGTGGCACCAAACTATTCTGTGTAAATGAACAATTTTGAGGTGGTGCAGCATTTGAATATGACTTTTAATAAAGTCAATTTCATTTTGCTTTTGCAATAAGCTTTTCGAATAGAACTCTTCAGTTGCAGTCTCTGTCTGGTTTGGTATGTGGGAGCAAGCAACATCCTGCTTACCACGTACCAAACCAGACAGAGATTGCAACTGAAGAGTTCTATCCGAAAAGCTTATTGCAAAAGCGAAATAAAATTGACTTTATTGAAAGTCATATTCAAATGTACTGTGTAGCTGGGTGTTGACTGCAGAGGCTACAGTCAGTACCTATGACTGAGCTAAAGCCAGTGATCCAGTCTAGATTGGTTCCAGTTCCAATATTGGTTATATAACATTGATATAAGCATAAACTCATGTGGTAAGTCACTGATTTTCAACAGATGAGTGGCACTAGTGTAAATTATGATATAAATAGAACGGTATTATATTGTAATTACATTTTATTCACCAACTTGCCTTGGCCAGGAGACTGCGAAGGCACTTTTCGGTCTTTGAGTCAAGATGTTGCCTGCCCACTTGTCTACCAAACATGGCAGAGGCTTCACACTGTCCCTTTAATTGCTGAACGTAAAGCAGGAAAACTATCAATGCCAATTGTTGTAGTATTTGGTTTGATCCAATCGAGAATTAAACCCGAGTCTACAGCTTTAGTAGCAGACGCTTTATCCACTTGACCACTGATCGTTTTAATTATAATACAAGATGATTTTTTTAGCACTGGTAGTAATTACCAACTCAATGAAAATACACTTCAAGCTCTTGATTTCACGCAACAGGATGGTGATGAAAACCTTGTTTATTGTACGTACTAATCAGTAGAATGTAGCCAAATGATTTGTAAGCATGGACGAGTGATCTTCTAACTATTCTTAGCTAATAGTTAAGCACCATACTTTTTGTTTGATATAGAAAAGTTGAATCCAAGTTTGCTGCTGCTTAAAACCTTTAGTTGAAGGCTTTGGAAGCTGTAATCATGTGATTTGAAACCACTTTTCATGCTGACATCATTGTACGATGCAGCAGCTGTAGCTATTACCTTTGTAGCTTTAAAAAATATCACAGTGGAACAAAAGTACTTCTGCTTTTTTATGTGAGCAATGAACACACATTTGCATAACGTTATGTTTTTGTGTAAAATGAAACCTTCATGTAGCAATAGCTTTTATAGACTTTTATAGCTTTTATTTTATAGCAATAGCTCACTATTACGTTTTTTGTTATTTTCAGTGCAAAGCGAGGGTGCAGTCAGAGCAGCAAGTGTTAATGAAAGTTCTTAAAGCAACAATACCAGTTTAGAAAAAGAGTCAAGTAGCAAGATTTTCAAGAACGATGTGTCACATTTCTCTTGGTTGGTTTAAGTGTGTAACTGGTTAAAATCAACGATTGATAAAGCTAGAATAATCAACTAAGCGAGTAAAGCAAAGTTTTACAACAGTAAGACCTGATTATATACACGAGGAACTCAATAATGATTAGAAACTTTTCAACTGGTGTGTAGGCAATTATAGTTTTTAGCTTTTTTAAATTTGAAATGGCCGTCATAAATATTTATTAAAAAACGATGTCTACTTGGGAAAAGAGTCATTTCTTTTACAAACATTAAGAGAAAAAAGACGTCACATCTTCTGGTGGGAACTAAGAGCGGAGTTTATGAGATTCTTTAACTATTTTTAACTTCAGTGCAAAATTACACGTAACATAATTTTCAGGAGATTGGTTCGTGCTAAACCAGTACGTATGTTAGGTTTCAAAAGTGTTAGTTCTGATATCTTCACTTAGGCGTTTTAATAATATGTTTTAGGAAAAAGTACTGGAGTTGCTGCAACATAACCCCGAAATTGTAGACCAACAATCAAGCTCCGACGATGTCGAATTTTTCTGCAGCACATTAGCCGCAAAG
The DNA here is from genome assembly GCA_963965965.1 of Trididemnum nubilum. NCBI lineage: Eukaryota > Metazoa > Chordata > Ascidiacea > Aplousobranchia > Didemnidae > Trididemnum > Trididemnum nubilum. Next base: position 80,310 of record CAWYPQ010000447.1, read on the forward strand.
TTGCGCAAGCTATCTAGCGGCTTGGCAGGAAGACTGATGAGTGACATTTTCTTGCTGTTGAGAAATGCTCAAAGCTATTCGAGCTAACTTCTTGTTGCTGTTTCCAGAACAAAGAACAACAACAATAATTTTAACTATATTGTAAATAAACTGGTATTGACAATGACCTATGTTACCTGCTGCTAATAAGGCCCGGCAGGTAGTCGTGTAGTCTGACCACTGTGGTCACTACACTTTTTTTTTTTCGGTAAATTAAAATTTGTTTTACCCGTTGATAAGAAATGTATATTAGTATTTATACTGTTTATACACAAAATTTCATTGATTGATGCTGTCGGTACAGTACAACTTTAATGACGTTAAATGCAAGCTTTTATTATATTGATCTTTGGCCCAGACGATGCCAAAACAGAATTTTATCTTATTGGTATGGCGTTGGATGGAACAAAATGGAAGACGTTATTTAATCGTGACGTTTTCTTCCACGACCTTTAATTAAATTTTAAAATTTAAATTTCGGCTACGAGCCACTTTATGTTATGTTTCATGATATGTTGTTGTAGGAAATGTGATGGAAGACCAGCTTCCACTCCATCATCCTAATATTTAATTCTATGCTTTAAAACGTTCTATCCCAAAATTTGCTTTTTATTGCTTGCCCTGCTTATTATTTGCTATGTATCTCATCTAAATACAGCCTGGGACCAAAGTTGGAGTAGAGGTGGAGACTGAACTTTAATGCTATTTTGGAAAAAGATAGAGCGTAGTAAAATCTACTCGCGTTGATTTGAACTTGCTGATTGCCGTTTTATTTCTTCTCTTCTACGATTTTATACGACTGAATAGCATTTAAACTTGTAAGGATACAAAACCAGAAGTGCAATTATCTTGGAAACGGCAACAACTAGAATGTTTAAACCAACGCGAATGATTTTACTGTGCTGTACCTTTTGTCCAAGTAGCATTGAAAATCAGTCTCCATTTCCTTTCAAAGGCACTTTAGAAAAACTAAATGTTTGCCCAAAATTGTTTTGATAGTTACTTGCTGGTTTGGGTGTTTTTTTGATAAGCAACTTTGCCGTTCTTAATGGCGGTAAGCTTGTTCGCATTGAGATGATCTTATGTGGTAATTTTGTTCTCTGTTCAAATTACTATTGGGCTCGAATCCTAAGCGCTGTACTTCATGATATTCCAGGAAATGTACGAATGTAAGTAGTGCTTGCAGAGGCGTCGCTAAGGATGGTGCACGCTGGGCGGGATTTCGCGGTGGTACCCTTTTTTGGTCCAAAAATAGGTGCAGACCAAAAAAAATGAAAAAGGTCTTCGCTGCAAAATGAGTGGGTTTTCGGTCCAAAAGTATGTGAAGACCAAAAAAAAAAAAAAAAAAAAGATCTTCGCCTAACAATCAGTGGGTTTTCGGCCTAAACGGCCTAAATGAAGATGGGGACTAAAAAAAGAAAGGTATTTGCCACAAATCGGTGGAGTTATGGTTTCACATCATAATATGGTGACACCCGGGGCGGGCCGCCCGCCTACCCCCTAGCGACGCCACTGAGTGCTTGATCCTAAAGCAGCATTGCTAGTGGGTTAGCAAAATATTACCGCTCTTAAGCGATCTACCTGTAGGCTTATGTGTTATATCTACTTTCCCACTACAGTAACAACTGTGTTCACGATACTTGCAATAAAATCAATCTTCGCTTCGATAATTTCTGCCATTGGATAGTTTCACATTAAAGCAAGTATAGTCTGTATTGGAGTCATTGAGACGCATTAGCTTGAGTCAGTTGCTTGTAAACCTTTCATTCGCATCTCCCTATTCACTGGTGTAACTGGGGGGAACAAGCACTTCAAAGTGGGCCTTGTTAAGTCAAATCAAAAGGCTAAATGATTGTATGAGGTTCATTAACAGACAGCGGAAAGACTTACAACGTTAGCACTTGACAGGTGACGATTGGGAAGACTTGTTTGTAATTACGCTGTCTTTTGCGGGGGTAGCTAGGCAAACATGCTATTGAAACCCGACATTATGATAAGTGGAGTTTGAATTCAACATTACGTAGAATTAATGGCACTACCCTGCAGGCCCGGCGACAGGATAGCGTGACTGGGGGATCAGAAATAAATTTTGGGGGACACGAGAGGTTTATTTTGTGTGAATTCGAGAGGGACATGGGGGCATGAGAAATTTATCCCAGTCTGGATCAGATGAACAAGGTGAGGAGCAAAGATTCAAAGGGATTTTTCGGCCGAAATCGGAAATTCAAGCGGTTTTTTGCAGGTGATCTCCAAAAACAAAAAAAGGTCTTCTTCAAATTTGCAAGGAATTTTTCGGCCGAAATTAGAAATTCAAGCGGTTTTTCCGGTCGAAAATGGGTGATCTCCAAAAAAAGGTCTTCATCCCAAAAATGTCATGATATCCGGTGTCAGTCCACAAAAAACACCAATTTGGGCCTCGATTTGCACTCCAGTAGCCCCGAGCCTGTTAATTTCTTCGTGGCACAGTCCTCGCTTGGGGGGGCACAAGCAGTCATTAAGGGGGAGCACGGCCCGGTATGCCCCCCGTGGCGCCGGGTCTGCTACCCTGTATCATAGACGTCAAATGATATATTATTCCTGCTCCTCTTGTATTGGTTGTATAATACACATAATAATCGATCATTCAGCACATCATAATGAAGTTTACTACGAAGCAAGACTATAAAAAGACTTGACATTAATGCAAGTTGCAACATCCAAGGAACAAAAGAGAACCGGTAAAGTTTTCAGGTTTTTTTCTTGGTCGCAAGGTGTTTTTCGTGGCCGAGGCAACAAACAAAGTAAGCAACTGCACTGAAACTGGCTCTAATCCAATAGCTACGCCCTACGGTCTAATCCTCCATTCTCTTCGCTACTGCTGCGCAATCAAACATGGGACGGTATATAGAGTAGGCTTATTTGGCATTTACCTGCTAAACAGTTTTGCTTAATTGACAGCTTGAAGTTTTCTCACTTCATCACAAATTTGTGCACACACAGTCATTAACTTGGCGAAGTGCTTTATATCATATCATCTCTCGTTGCAAAGCAGCTTTTTTGACTTTGGCAATTGCTACCAAGGATGACAACCGTTCACGTTGCGCTTGCATTAGTGTGAACATCAGCGCGCGAAAATTGCTGCTGTCCGACGCGGAAATTACGTTTTCCGTTCTCCGCTTTCCGCTTTTCCGTCTAGTGTGAACCGCCCAATAAGTCTGCGCACGCAATTTACGGCAGAACTCGTATAGCTATTTACTACTAAAGCTGAAGCTTTTCGCTTTTGTGAACGTGCTCGCATCAATTTGGTAAACGAGAAATAACAATGAATCGTCAAAGCCCATTATACTGCTACCTCCGCGGCAAATTTTAAAGCAATTTCTTAACTACTGCGTTAATGCTTTCACAGCAAAAAAATACATGTGAAACCTTCAGCAATTTGTTTGCAGAAAAAACCATATACTTCCGTCTGGCAAGAAGTTCTTCAAGAAAATAGCATCTAGATGTGATAGCTCCAAAATTCTTGATGCAAACAAATTGTTTCGAAAACTTGATCGTGTGATCCCGGCCCAGCGATCCCCCCCTTTAGAAAAACTTGATGCAAACAAGTCATCAGATCGTCAGTCAATCAAAACCGACTTCCATATTATAAGTTTTTTTTCTAATTTCATCAAAACTATAAGGTTTGAAAGTTCGCTCTCTTTGCAAAACCCTTAGAATTTCGCAGGGTATTTACCAATATACACAAGCCAGGCTAGGCTAACGTTACGCTGTAATATTGCTGTCGTATGCGAGAAAACGCAGCTTAAAGCTGTAACAAGTAACTTCTCAAATCTCCAAATTGTAAAAACGATTCATTACAAATCAAACAAGAAAGCGGTTTTTCTCTAATGTGATCTAAAATCTCCAGATTATAAAAACAATTTAACACAATGTGAACATTTAAAAGGTTTTTCTCCAGGGTGCATCTGCAAGCGTATTTTCTAATTCCCAGATTTAGAAAACGGTTTATCACAAATCGAACATTTAAAAGGTTTCTCTCCACTGTGAATCCGCATGTGACTTTTCAAACTCCTAGATTGTGAAAATGACCTATCGCAAATCGAACACTTCACAGGCTTCTCTCTAGTGTGAATCTGCATGTGACATTTCAAACTCCAAGATTGTGAAAATGATTTGTCACAAATCGAACATGAAAACGGTTTTTCTCCAGTGTGAATCCGCATGTGACTTTTCAAAATCCTAGATTCTGAAAATGATCTATCACAATTCCAACATTTAAAAGGCTTTTCCCCAGTGTGAGTCCACATGTGAGTTTTTAAATTTCCATGTTGCGAAAACGATTTATCACAAATCGAACATGAAAACGGCTTTTCTCCAGTGTGAATCCGCATGTGACGTTTTAAAGTCCCAGATTGTGAAAACGATTTATCACAAATCGAACATGAAAACGGTTTCTCTCTAGTGTGAATCCGCATGTGACATTTTAAACTCCAGATTGTGAAAATAATTTATCACAAATCGAACAAGAAAACGGTTTCTCTCCATCGTGAATCCGCATGTGACTTTTCAAATTCCTAGATTCTGAAAATGGTCTATGACAAATCGAACATTTAAAAGGTTTCTCTCCAGTGTGAATCCGCATGTGACTTTCCAAAGTCCACGATACTGAAAATGATCTATCACAAATCGAACATTTAAAAGGCTTCTCTCCAGTGTGAATGCGCATGTGACGTTTTAAACTCCCAGAATCTGAAAACGATTTATCACAAATTGAACATTTAACTTGTTTCTCTCCAGTAAGAATCCGCATGTGGCATCTTAATTGATGTATCGCCCGTGACGTCATCACGCTTCTAACCAAACCGCTGGACGTCAAAATCGCGGATCAGCTATGTAAATGCTTGCAAAAACTCTGGTAGTGAAGATTTACGGCGTATTTTCAGGCTCTAAATCAAACGATTCTTTGTCACATCTAAACTAAACGCCATATAAAAACCTGTTAGAACTGAAAAAGATTTTAATTAGTAAGAATTCAGTTCTTTGTTTACTTTTTTCAGGGACATAAATTGGCTTGCTGTAACGTAACCCATGAGAATCGTGTAAGACTGATGGTGGTAGCTAGCTTCGCTTATGAAATTTAAGATTTACTATTGACGATGCTGAAATATAACAGTTGCATCTCCTTCATTCGTGACAAAATTAGTGCATTTTTAAAATTTTGCAATTTTATAGTTCTATTTTGCAAGACCTACTGTGATTTTTGCATTTTACGTTTTCATTAAAAGTTTACCGCTATGGTTGCTAGGGGTTAAAACATATAAGCAGTTGTTTTCAATGAACTATTTAGCAGAGATATCACTTAGATTTTAAACTAATGATTTAACTGGCGTCAGTGTAATTTTGATCAAGCCTGAATTTGAATCTACTTCGACTTGAACAAGTGATGGTAATTATAACTTATGAAAAGGACCTCTATTAAACGTTAATCGGCCACGAGATATTGCTGCGGCGCACAATTTTATGTATTTTAGGATGTAGCCGAATTTATGGTGTGAATCAAAGCTAAAAACCGGGCAAAGTGGACACTTGATAGCAGGCACAATGGACGAGAAGATTTCACAAAAAGCATAATTTTCTAGACCCGCTGAGTTATGTAACCTACTTTAGCTGCTCTTAGTAACTTTCAAGTAAGATTAGGTTATCTACAAATGCTTTTACTTTACGATCAAAATGCTTAAATACGCACACTAAAGAAATTAAACATTAATTTTCGGTAACGTCCAATGCTTTGAAATGGCACTTTGACGTCCAATCATTTCGACGGAAAAGAGCTGCGACGTGGATGCAATCCATCAATAGGCCTACCATATTTTGCGTTGCCTAAAACCGGACAGGTTTCGCCTGCTCTTCCCATAGAACTAGACTATGTTTAGCAAACCTTACACCTACACGGCAAAAAAATTGACACCAAATAAAAAAATTCAGTAGTCAGATTCAGCCCACTAACATTTTTTACGGCTTCGCAAACTTTTTTCGACGAGGAAGAATCAGCCCTAGAGATACCGTACTGCTCGAAAGCAGTTTTATAAAAGAAATGAGAACTGATTGCTATGACGTAATAAAGAGGTGTTCTAAACCTTATTTTACTATTCCTCTATCCCTAAAAATAGATTTAATCCGTTTGACTTCGTACTATTGGCAACCTTTTGTTTTAAACTTTGGTGACATTAGAAAAAGATGACACTGCAAAATTTCTTGCAAGTTATTGAACATTACGTTGCTTATTCTTTAAGAAATTTAGCGATTAGTAATTTCTTGAAAATAAGGAATCCAATGTTCGATTAGCAAACGCTGCGTTCATTCTGCCATAAATTTTGCGTAAATATCGTTTTTCAATTTTACAAAAGTTTAAAGCACAGGATCACCAACAGGTCGCAGTCCAACGGATTCAGTCTATTTTAGCAGACAAGGAGAATAGCACAACAAGGTTTGGAGAACCTCTTTATTCATTATCTCATGGACTTCTCACTTTTTCAATAAAACCGATCTCGAGCAGTATCTCTTTAACGTGACCGTGATCTTGGATGTAGCTACTGAATGAACAATACCAATGGGTCGGTATGGATTTGCAATAAAGCAGAAACTAAATGGTAAAAAAGAAGGTATTTAGTTACTTTTAAGTATCCTCGGAGCAGTGGCGTAGACAGACATTTAAAAAAAGGGGACGAGTGGGGTATGAGTCAAAAGTTGTAGGTCAACTCGGGGGATTTCAGAGTAGAGTTTCCAGCCACCGGAGGCATGATTTTTACGTTTTTTTACAAAGATATCTCATGTTTAAGACCATTTAAAGTTAAATTTCGGTTTAAAAGACTTCTCTTTATTAGTACAAACATACACGATCTAGGATAAAGCACAAAGCCTTTTAAAACGTTTTGCGTTGTCGATATCAAACCTTTTCAGCTTCTGTTTGTATTAGGACCCAAATTGAAATGGTGTGGCACAGTACCTTCCCACTCTTGAAACGCTATTTATGGAGTATTAAATAGAGCTACAGTATGTGATCTTAGGTAGAAAAACTTCTTAAGCATAGGCGTAGCCTGGATCCCCTCAATTTAATTTTTCCAACGAAATAAAATGGGCCCCATACAAAAATATTTGAATGGCCCCCTAATTTAAATGGGCCCCCAACAATAATATTTATCCAGGGGGCCCGGGCCCCTTCAATTTAATTTTTGCCAACCAATTTAAAAATGTTCCCTGCAATAATATTTAAATGCCCCCAACTTAAATGGGCCATCAACAACAATATTGATCCAAGGGGCCCGGGCCCCCTCAATTTAATTTTTCCAACTAATTTAAGTGGGACCCTACAATAATATTTAAATGGGCCCCCTATAATAATATTGATCCAGGGGGCCTGGGCCCCCTCAATTTAATTTTTGCCAACCAATTTTAAAATGCTCCCTACAATAGAATTTCAATGGCCCTAATTTAAATGGCCCTCCCAACAATAATATTGTTTCAAGGGATCCAGGCCCCTTTAATTTAATGTCTGCCAACCAATTTAGACATATAACCCAAGTAAAATTAAGCGTTTTTATCCTAAAAGTTGCTAACTAAGGCCCTGATCTAACCTTTTTATGAACGTAATGCAATAATCGTTCACCAGGGACGAATTTAACATATGGCTCAGTGCCAGGGTCTCCGCACTTAGATAAGACTTTCTTTTGGTCTTCACCTGTATTTGACAGGAAAATATTGCAAAAATCCCCAAGTGCCAGGGGCTCAACTCAAAGTAAATCTGGCCCAGGCAATAACATGGTTTGTAGGCGTAACTATCTACTGCACATTTTTCAATAACAATTCACCTCCATCTCGCTAGTTTTTATAAAAGAAAATAGTTTTGAAAAAAGTTAGCTACAGTAAGGGGAATGCTCATTCAACAAAGTTTTAAATTGAGAAGGCCTGGGCGTCTATGTAGTCCTATAACTGGTTGTTTTTATGACAAAACAGTAATCTCTAAGGAAAATATTCGACTGGATTGTTATTTACTTTAAAGAAGATATTGCAGGAGGCAATGCACTTTACTTCCCCCTACATGATCCAAACCACTTGCAAAATTTAACCCCAAAATGCAAGAGTTTCAACGTGTTTTGGACTTAAATTGCAAGCAAAAGGAGAACTAAACAACTTAATTTTTTCAATAGGCTTTCAAATGTTAAAAATCTAGTACTTTCAAATGGCTCTGAAAACGTGCAAAATGTGATTAAATGGTTGGAAAACAGCTTTTTTTTTCAAAAACTTACGAAAAATCCCAGACCCCCGTCTGTGATACGTTTGAATTACAGTACACTTCTTCACTCAGTCTCTCATTTTAGACATTTTCGCATTTTAACTATTGGTTTAAGCCCTTCCTCGTGAACGAGTTCCTAGTTACGTGCCAACACCAGGCCACGGCTTCTGATCTTCCATTCTACGATATCTTTGCCCCACGAAAAAATTCCTCTTTCCAAGTTTCTGATGACGTCATTGCATGTGAATTGTGGTTTGGGCCCCCCCAATCAAAAACTTGGCTACGCCTATGTTTTTAAGGCTGCAAATACTGGCATTAGCCAAAAAAATCTGAAATCAACACTACCCCTACCCTCAAACTAATTGAAATGATGCTAAAATGGTAGGTAGCAAATGTCTTTTCCATGTATGTGCTCCATTTTGGTCGAATAACGTTTAGTCTAATAACGTTAATTTTAACCTTTTTTTTACACGAATTTTTGCATAGTGTCATGGCCAAAAGGGGATGGGGGGCAGAGCACATTTTCCCTGTCGTGTCTACGCTAGTGCAACAGATGTCATTTATTTTTTTTTTGGTTTGAAACAAAAAGGACAAATCCTCTGAAAAGAGGACGTAAAATAATCCTAATTTTAAACTCCAGATTCTTAAAATAATTAATACCAAATTGAACATAAAAAGTGCTTCTTTCCAGCGTGAACCCGCAAGAAGCGTTTTTTCAAACTCCTAGACTTTGAAAACGATTTATCACAATATGAATATCTAAAAGTTTTCTCTTCAGGGTGTATGTGTCTTTAAATTAATGCATGTGTATATTGTATAGTATTTTCAAATCTCCGTAACGTAAGAACGTCCAAGAAGCTAAAGCAGGCTAAGGCTAGTAGGCCATTGCTTGGAATAGGGCTGCAAACTTGAACTTGATTAAACTGAAAAAAAACTTTTTTTCGCCGATTTCGAACTTGAACACGAAAAAATACTTTTCATGAAATCGAATAAAACTGTTCAAGTTCACTTAAAAACATTAAACATTAAAAACTTGTCGGAAAGAATTATCTTTTGTTGATTAAACTGCTCAATTACGTTAATACCAGTGAGGTTTTTTGCATTATAACATTTTATGATTACCAGCTTATAATAAAGTAACGGAAATTTTACCATTAGCCACCCTCCAATATCCCAATTTACGCAGCCAGTTTAATCATGTTTTTGAAGGGTAATTTCTATGCCACGTTCAAAAGCATTAATTTTTACCAATGAGCGTAAAACTAAGTAATTGGCTACGTTTGCAAAGTCTTCAAGAGTAAGCGGCTACGTTTCCAAACCCCCTTATTTTTGTGGATTGGGGTCTCTGCCCTTAAACCCCCGAAACAACTTCTCACTGAGAAATTTCCGGCTACGAGCCTGATCTACACTTTCAAGAGAAAATTCTCCGAGATCGGTTTTATTTAGATAGGAACTACTTTACGTAAAGAAGAGATGCCTTAAACCTTGTTCCATTATTCTCCTTATCCGCGAAAATTAGATTTTATCCGTTGCACTCCGCACCATTGGCAGCCCTGCGTTTCGCACGTTCGTTGCATCAAAAAAGGTTGACTTCACTTAATTTCTTACGCAATAAGCAACGAGATGTTTGATAATTGTCGATAATATCATTCTTAGAATTTTTTTGTCATTAGGAATATATGATATCAGTTTATCATAGTGACACAATATCGAATGATTTACTGCTAATCCTGAAGGCTGCTGTAACTCCAAACTGTTGACTTCTGTGAGAGCACCTCAGTGAAATGTCAACGTGGGCCGGTAAGTTTTAGCTTAATTCTAAAGAAGTTCTAACAGGGAAAGAAGAGCTTAGTCTTGCATGTAAACTAAAAAAAAATTCTTTAACAGAGTTGTAAATTGATGAGTCTGTCTGTACTGTATTCTAGGCGGAACGCACAGAACGTCACTGTCTGGTATAGCTGATCTTTTGCATAACAGGCTATCCAAGCTCCAAAATAAACTCCTCGATTTAACAGAGAAAAATTTACAAAATATACCAGCCAGCAAAAAATTATCGATTTTAATCTAGCTATCGAAAACACTTAAAACAAATTCCAAATTAATCACAGAAAAATAAAATCCTCTGGCTCCAACTGTCCAAAAGTTAAGAATGATTCACAGAAATTAATCCGTGATAGATTAACAGCAGAAAACGTGCTACAGCAAATTAAAAACTGAGCAAAGTTGCGCGTCTTCCGTACACTTCTGCAGATTTTAGTAGTTGCGAGCTAAGGAAAAACGCGCAGGATTTCACTATATGCAAATTAGAAAAACAGTGCGCGGACAGCAAAAACCTAATAATCAGGGTTCGACGCTAAATAAAATTAAGTAAATGATCGTGCTGCAACAAACTTATCCTATGATAAGTTTTAAACAAAAACACAAAGCGAAATCACAGATCGCGCTTCCACTAACCATGACTTAATGACTAAAGGATGTAAACAAATTATCAAGACGACCTACAAGAATCCTGAGTAGCCACAAACTTATAACACAAAAAGAACCAAAAGAACATAAACAAACAGTGCAATAGTAGGGCAGAGGTCAAACTTTTAAACAATAAAACGTTTATGAGTGGAGTTGGGAGTTCATAGTAATGTATAGCCTATCACGAAAAACTGCACAAAAGTTTCATAAAAAACGGCGCTAAATTCAAATCTCGATTTGGCTATCAGGAGATCACGATATAAAATCACTAAAATCACAAATGAAAAACGTTAAACCAGATAGGAGCTGTTTTGGCCAGATCACGAAGAACATATTCAACTTCACAGTTGCCTGAAGTACAGCAATTTTTCAAAACAGTCATCGTCGCACTACGGACCATTTCTTTCCCTTTACGCAACTGTGGATGCAAGCTATGCATGCGTCCCAATCTATACGCTCTTTTTGAGGCCAGTTCATCGGCATCCCCTACAAGGAATAAATGCCCAAGTTCAAGGTTCGTTTGAAGTGTAAGCCATTACGGCCCTGGAGACTGGGTAAATATGATTTCATCCAGAGAAGCCAAAAACGCTGGGCCAGCGTGCAGTTATACGAGTAATCTTTCCGAAGGTACCCCTGATCGTGCAATCCTCGAAGAGGAGTGTTGGGGGCCAATTACTGTCCCAAAAAAGACGAAGGTGTAACGGGGCACAAATCATTAGGCTGATCGCTAACTGTTGTTAGGTGGCGGTCACTAACAATTCTTACGGCATCAATGAAAAAAAGTTTGTAGCTCAAATAGAAACGGTTTACGGAGAGTCTGTTCCATAACCGAAGTGGTCACACAAGAGGAACTCTTGTAGTAGGGATAGCCTATGGCTGTCCTTACTACAAGGATTCAGCGATTTTTTCACTTGTTTTTTAAAGTACCACAAGTGAAAAATCGTTTATTCCCTATAAAGACTCTGCCGCTGTGCAAGCCCTAAAGGTTTGTCCAGTTCGGCCAAGAGTCTTGTCCAGCTGGGGAATAACTTTGTTAGAGAAGCTGAGGGCTGCCGATGAGAGCTAAAAGCTCGAAACAGCGCTGTCCAGCTCTGTGCATAGTTTGTTCCGTAACCGGACTAAACGCAGTTTTAAACAATTTCATCATGCTTTCCCAACTACCATCTTGGCTAGGAGCATACGAAGGAATGTTTAGAGTTAACAAATTCAGAAGACTCCAACAGTTTTGGCAACTTATCTGATGCTGCACTGAACGTCGAAGCGTTGTCCGAATAAAAAGTGTACTCAACCATGCGCAAATTAACAAAGCAAAGGAAAGCAAGGAAAAAGCTGTTTAGGTCCTCGCTAGTCACCAGTTATACTTGCAAACAAAGTCGACAAAGACACGTAAACATCAAGCTCCACCACGCTTTGCAGTCACTGCGAGTCTGTCGAAAAATATAAGGGCCTAAATAATCTAGCTCAGTGAATTTAAAATATTTGTTGCAAACAGTAACTCGGCACGATGGCAAATCTGCCATTAATTGACGAACCGGTTTAGCTTTTACAAAGGCACATTTTTCGCAGTTTGTGATGTCAAATTTTACTCTGGAAATGCCATGAATAATCTAAAAACGTTCGCGAGTTTTCATTACCGTATATGCTGGACCACCGTGTCCAGCCTGCGCATGCTCATATTGCACAATAAGTCCAGTCAAAGGATGCCTTCCAGGTAAAATCAAAGGGGGTTTAGAATCTAGTGGCAAATCTGCATTTTCCAGCCCGCCTTCAATCCGCGAACAATAATCCGAATCCACACAAGGTCGCAAATTACGTAAGTTTTTAATTCATTTAAGCGGCGTTTACATTCAAGAT
>CAWYPQ010000448.1:2500-14336 GCA_963965965.1 Trididemnum nubilum
CTAACCCTAACCCTAACCCTAACCCTAACCCTAACCCTAACCCTAACCCTAACCCTAACCCTAACCCTAACCCTAACCCTAACCCTAACCCTAACCCTAACCCTAACCCTAACCCTAACCCTAACCCTAACCCTAACCCTAACCCTAACCCTAACCCTAACCCTAACCCTAACCCTAACCCTAACCCTAACCCTAACCCTAACCCTAACCCTAACCCTAACCCTAACCCTAACCCTAACCCTAACCCTAACCCTAACCCTAACCCTAACCCTAACCCTAACCCTAACCCTAACCCTAACCCTAACCCTAACCCTAACCCTAACCCTAACCCTAACCCTAACCCTAACCCTAACCCTAACCCTAACCCTAACCCTAACCCTAACCCTAACCCTAACCCTAACCCTAACCCTAACCCTAACCCTAACCCTAACCCTAACCCTAACCCTAACCCTAACCCTAACCCTAACCCTAACCCTAACCCTAACCCTAACCCTAACCCTAACCCTAACCCTAACCCTAACCCTAACCCTAACCCTAACCCTAACCCTAACCCTAACCCTAACCCTAACCCTAACCCTAACCCTAACCCTAACCCTAACCCTAACCCTAACCCTAACCCTAACCCTAACCCTAACCCTAACCCTAACCCTAACCCTAACCCTAACCCTAACCCTAACCCTAACCCTAACCCTAACCCTAACCCTAACCCTAACCCTAACCCTAACCCTAACCCTAACCCTAACCCTAACCCTAACCCTAACCCTAACCCTAACCCTAACCCTAACCCTAACCCTAACCCTAACCCTAACCCTAACCCTAACCCTAACCCTAACCCTAACCCTAACCCTAACCCTAACCCTAACCCTAACCCTAACCCTAACCCTAACCCTAACCCTAACCCTAACCCTAACCCTAACCCTAACCCTAACCCTAACCCTAACCCTAACCCTAACCCTAACCCTAACCCTAACCCTAACCCTAACCCTAACCCTAACCCTAACCCTAACCCTAACCCTAACCCTAACCCTAACCCTAACCCTAACCCTAACCCTAACCCTAACCCTAACCCTAACCCTAACCCTAACCCTAACCCTAACCCTAACCCTAACCCTAACCCTAACCCTAACCCTAACCCTAACCCTAACCCTAACCCTAACCCTAACCCTAACCCTAACCCTAACCCTAACCCTAACCCTAACCCTAACCCTAACCCTAACCCTAACCCTAACCCTAACCCTAACCCTAACCCTAACCCTAACCCTAACCCTAACCCTAACCCTAACCCTAACCCTAACCCTAACCCTAACCCTAACCCTAACCCTAACCCTAACCCTAACCCTAACCCTAACCCTAACCCTAACCCTAACCCTAACCCTAACCCTAACCCTAACCCTAACCCTAACCCTAACCCTAACCCTAACCCTAACCCTAACCCTAACCCTAACCCTAACCCTAACCCTAACCCTAACCCTAACCCTAACCCTAACCCTAACCCTAACCCTAACCCTAACCCTAACCCTAACCCTAACCCTAACCCTAACCCTAACCCTAACCCTAACCCTAACCCTAACCCTAACCCTAACCCTAACCCTAACCCTAACCCTAACCCTAACCCTAACCCTAACCCTAACCCTAACCCTAACCCTAACCCTAACCCTAACCCTAACCCTAACCCTAACCCTAACCCTAACCCTAACCCTAACCCTAACCCTAACCCTAACCCTAACCCTAACCCTAACCCTAACCCTAACCCTAACCCTAACCCTAACCCTAACCCTAACCCTAACCCTAACCCTAACCCTAACCCTAACCCTAACCCTAACCCTAACCCTAACCCTAACCCTAACCCTAACCCTAACCCTAACCCTAACCCTAACCCTAACCCTAACCCTAACCCTAACCCTAACCCTAACCCTAACCCTAACCCTAACCCTAACCCTAACCCTAACCCTAACCCTAACCCTAACCCTAACCCTAACCCTAACCCTAACCCTAACCCTAACCCTAACCCTAACCCTAACCCTAACCCTAACCCTAACCCTAACCCTAACCCTAACCCTAACCCTAACCCTAACCCTAACCCTAACCCTAACCCTAACCCTAACCCTAACCCTAACCCTAACCCTAACCCTAACCCTAACCCTAACCCTAACCCTAACCCTAACCCTAACCCTAACCCTAACCCTAACCCTAACCCTAACCCTAACCCTAACCCTAACCCTAACCCTAACCCTAACCCTAACCCTAACCCTAACCCTAACCCTAACCCTAACCCTAACCCTAACCCTAACCCTAACCCTAACCCTAACCCTAACCCTAACCCTAACCCTAACCCTAACCCTAACCCTAACCCTAACCCTAACCCTAACCCTAACCCTAACCCTAACCCTAACCCTAACCCTAACCCTAACCCTAACCCTAACCCTAACCCTAACCCTAACCCTAACCCTAACCCTAACCCTAACCCTAACCCTACCCTAACCTAACCCTAACCTAACCCTAAACCCTAACCCTAACCCTAACCCTAACCCTAACCCTAACCCTAACCCTAACCCTAACCCTAACCCTAACCCTAACCCTAACCCTAACCCTAACCCTAACCCTAACTTTTACCCCAACCCCAACCCTAACTTCAACCCATTAGGAAACATATAGACCATTAAGGACACACTTAGACTCTTAAGGATGCATAAAGACCCACAAAGACTCATAAGGACCCATTAGAGTTCATAAGGACGCATAAGGAACAATAAAAACTCATAATGACCCTTTGGATTAATTGGACATTGGACCCATAACAACCCATACGGACTCAGAATAAACCATAAAAACGCATAAGGACCTATAGTTTTACATAGGGACCAAATAGAATCTATAAGAACGTATAAGAACTTATCAACATCAAGAAAGACGTTGAAGGATTTTTAAAAAGACCCATAAAACCAATAAGAACACATAAGAATTTTTGAGAACCCATAAAGACCCACAAGGACGCATACTGACCTATTAGGACCAATAAGGACCCAAAAAGACGCAAGAAAAGTTATAAGGACACATAAAGACCCAGTAACATCAATAAAAACGCACAAGGACCTACAAGGAACTATAAGAACCCAGAAGGACTTATAAAGACGGATAAGGACCAACAAGGACCCTAAGACCAATAAGGACCCATTAGAATCCATAGAAACGCAAAAAGACTTATAAGGATCCATTAATACCCATAAAATCGTATAAAAACGCATAGAAACCAATAAGGACCCACAAAGACAAATAAGGACCAATAAAGACCAATAAGGACCCATAAGGACCCATAAAAACACATAAGGACCTATAAGGACCCATAAGGACCTATTAAAATCCATCGGGACACATAAGGACCTAGAAAGACCCATAGAGACCAATAAGGACGCATCAGGACCTATAAGTACACATAAGAACACATTACACACCGTAATGACACATAAGGACCTGTAAGTATCCATAAGGACCCATAAAAACGCATAAGGACCTATAAGGACCCATAAGGACCGATAAGGACGCATAAAGCCGCATAAGAACTTCTAAAAAAACCATAACGTCCCATCAGAATCCATAAGGACATGTAAAGACTGAAAACAACCCATAAGGACCCATTAAAATCCTTCAAGACGAATAAGAACTTACAAGGTCTCATTAGGAACCAGTAGATTCCATAAGAATGCAAAATGAATTACAACGACGCATATTGACGCATGAGGACCTATAAGGACACATAAGGACCCATTAAATATCGTAAGGACGATAAAAAAGAGCTATGAAAACCCATAAGGACTTATTAGAATCCATAAGGTTGCATAAGGACTTTTAAAGACCCATAAGGACCCATAAGGATTCAAAACGACTTATACGGACCCATTGAAACCCATTAGAATCCATTAGAGCGCAAAAAGATTAAAAAAACCCATAAAGACCCATAAGGACCGCATACAGACCTACCAGGACCCACAAGGCCCATTACAATCCATAAAGACGAATAAGAACCGATAACGACCCATAAAAACCAATTAGAATTCATAACCACGAATAACGACCGATAACGACCCATAAGAACCATTAGAATCCATAAAGACAATAAACCATTTTTAAGGACCCATAAAGACTTATTGGGATCCGTAAAAAAATTAAGGACCTATAAAGATCCATAAGGATCAATTAGAATCGATAAAGACACAAAAGGAGCTTATAAGAACCAATAAGGACCCATTAAAATCTATAAGGACGCATAAGCACTTATAAGATCACATAAAGACCCATAAGGACACATACGAAAACAGTAGAATCCATAAAGACGCATTAGGAACTGTAAGGACCCATTAGGACCCATATGGACCCATAAAGACCTATTTAGACCCATAAAAACCCATTAGGAGCCATAAAAACGAATACATACGGATAACAACCCATACGGACCCATTAGAATCCCTAAGGACGCAAAAGAAAGTATAAGAACCCATAAGGACGCATAAAAACCTATAGGCACCTAAAAGGACTCATTAAAAATGTATAATGACGCATACGGACCTATAAGGACCCATAAGGACCCATAAGAACGCATAAAGACCTATAAAGACACATAAGGACAAATTAGAATCCATAAAGACGATTAAAGACATATAAGGATCCATTAAGACCCATAAGGAAACATAAAGACACTTAAAGACCCATAAGAAGTCATAAAGAAAGATAAGGACCAATAAGGACCCATCAATACCATGATAAGAATGCATAACGACTTATAAGGACCCATAAGGACGCATTAGAATACATAACGACGAATAAGGACTGATAAGGACGCATAAGGACCCATTAGATCCAATATAGACGCATAAAGACACATAAGCACCCAATAGAACCCATAAGGACGCATAAAGACCGATAACGACACAATAGGACCCATTGGAAACCCTAAGGACAAAGAAAGACCTAACAGGACGAAATGAAATTTATAAGGACGCATCAAGACTTACAACTTATTGTGTCCTTAAGCGTCTTTATGGGTCGTTATGGATCCTTATTGGTTCTTATCCGTCTTTGTGAGTCCTTGTTGTTTCCTATGCTTCTTTATGGGTCCTATTGAGTCCTTATAATTCTATATGCGTCCTTATGGATTGTAATGGGTTTTTATGGGTCCTCATAGGTCCTTAAGCGCCCTTGTGGGTCCCTATAGATCCTTATGCGTCTTTTTCGATTCCAATTGGTCCTTATGGGAACTTATATAGCTTCTACTTCGTCCTTATCGCTTCGTATAGGTCTTTATGCGTCCTTATGGCTTCTAATTGGACTTTATGGGAAACAAATAATCCTTATGCGTCCTTATGGTTCTATATGGGTCTTTATGTGTCCTTATGCGTCCTTATAGATTCTAATGGGTCCTTATGCGTCCTTATAGGTGCTTAATCGTTTTTATGGATTCTAATGGGTCGTTATGGGTCCTTATTCGTCCTTCTGGGTCCTGATTGGTCTTTATAATTCCCTTTACGTTTGCATGGAATTTAATGTTTTTTTTATGTGTTCTTATAGGTCCTTATTTGTCCCTAGGGAATCTAATGGATCCCTATGGTTCTGTATAGGATCTTATGCATCGTTATAGATTCTAATAGGTCCTAATGAGTCCTTATGGGTCCTTATAAGTCATTGTGGGTCCTATGGGTCTTTTTAAAACCTTACGCGTCCTAATGGGTACTTATTAGTTCTTATGCGTACTTATGGGTCCTTATATGTACTTATGGGTCCTTATTTGTGCTGATGCGTGCAAATGGATTCCAATAAATCCCTATGGGTCCTTATAGGTCCTTATTCGTCCTTATCGATTCTAATGGGTCCTAATGGGTGTTTATAGGTCCTTATGCGTTGTCATGGGTCCTAATTGGTCCATATGGGTCCTTATGTTTCTATATGTATTCTAATGTGTTCTTAAAAGTCCTTATTGGTCGTGATTCGTCCTTATGGATTTTAATGTGTGTAAATGGGTGCTTATATTCCCTAATGCGTCCCTATGGATTGTAATGGCTCCATTAAGGTCTTTATGGGTCCTTACGAGTCCCTTATGGTTTTTATGGCTCCTTATCGGTCTTTTTGCGTCTTATGGGTCCTTATGAGTCCTTATTGGTTGTTATGGGTCCTTATGTGTCCTAATGGTACCTTATGGGTCCTTATGTGTGGTTATGTGTCCTTATTGGTGCTTGTGCGTCCTTATGTGTCCGTATAGGTTCTTAAGCGTCCTTATGGGTCCTAATGGGTCCTTTTAAGTCTTTATGCGTCCTCATTGATTCTAAAATGTCATTATGCGT
This sequence comes from Trididemnum nubilum, assembly GCA_963965965.1. Classification (NCBI taxonomy): domain Eukaryota; kingdom Metazoa; phylum Chordata; class Ascidiacea; order Aplousobranchia; family Didemnidae; genus Trididemnum; species Trididemnum nubilum. The sequence continues at coordinate 8,833 of CAWYPQ010000448.1, forward strand.
CCTTAGTGGTTTTTATGCGTCCTTATGTGTTTTTAGAGGCCCTAATGTGTTTTTATATGTCTGTATGCGTCCTTATTTGTTTTTATTCGTTTTTATGAGTCATTATGGTTCCTTATGCGTTTTTATGTTTTCTAATGTGTTCTAATGCGTCCTTATAAGTCCTTATTCGTCCCAATGGAATCTAATGGGTCCTTGTGGGTCCTTATGGGTCCTAATTGGTCCTTGTAGGTGCTTATGGTCCTTTATGGGTCATTATAGAACCTTATTCGTCCTTATGCGTCCTTATGGGTCCTAATTGCTCTTTATAGGTCTTCATGCGTCCTTCTGGATCTAAATGGCCTGATGGGTCCTTATTGGTCTTAATTCGTCCTGATGGGTCCTTACGGGTTTTATTACGTGCTTATGGATTCTAATGGGTCCTTCTGGGTCTTTATAAGTTCTTATTCGTTTTTATGGAGTCTAATGGGTCCTTAATGGTCTTTATAAATCCTTATACGTCCTCATGGATCCTTATGGGTTTTTATAAGTCCTTATGCGCCCTTATGGATTCTACTGGGTGCTTATGGGTTTTTATAGGTCTTCATGCGTCCTTATGAATCTTTATGGGTCCTTATGGGTCTTTATGAGTCCTTATAGATTGTAATGGGTCCTTGTGAGTTTTTAAAATTCGTTTGGTTTCCTTATGGAATCTAATGTGTCCTAATGGTTCCTCATACGTCGTTATTCGTCTTTACGCATTCTAATAAGTCCTTATGAGTCCTTATAGGTCCTTCTTTGTCCATATGAATTCTAATGGGTCCTTATGGGTACTTATAGGTCCCTATGCGTACTTATTGGTCTTCATGGGTCCCAAAAGGTCCTTATGTGTCCTTGAGAAATGCAATTGGTCCTTATCGATCCTTATAGGTCTATAATCGTCCTGATGGATTCTAATGGGTCCTTATGGGTCTTTATAAGTCTTTATGCGTCCCTATGGGTTCTCATGAGTCCTTATGGGTCCTTATGGGTCCTTTATCGTCCTTTTGGATGCAAATGGGTCTTTCAAGGTTCTTATGGGTCCTTATGGGTCCTTATAAATCTTTATACATATTTATGGGTTCTAATGGGTCTGTATTAGTCTGTATGGGTCCTAATGCGTATTTATTGGTCAAAGTTCCTGATGCGTCCCTATGGATTCTAATGGGTCCTTATAGGTCCTTTCTTGTTCTAATGGAATCAATTGGGTTCCATTGGGTCCTTATTGGTCGTTATGCGTGGTTATGAGTCCTAATGGGTCTTTTGGGTCCTTATGCGTCTATATGGATTTTAATGGATCCCCATAAGGACCATAAGGACGCATAAGGACTTATAAGGACCTATAAGGATATTAACTATGCATATAAACCAATAAGGACTCATAGCGACGCATAATGACGCAAGACAACTTATAAATACCCATAAGGACTCATTAAAATCAATAAGGCTACATAAAGACTATTAAGGACCCATAAGGACCCATTAGAATCCAGCAGGACAATGGGGGACCTATAACAACTCCTAAGCAACTTTTACAATCCATAAGAACACGAAAGGACCTATACGGACCAAAAAGGACCAGTAAGGACGCATCCGGACTTATAAGTACCCATAAGGACCCGTTACAATCCATTAGGACACATAAGGACCTGTGAGGACCCACAAGGACCTTTAAGAACACATTAAGACTTACAAGGACTTAAACGGACACATAAAGACGCCTAAGTGCCTATAAAGACTAGTAAGAACCGATAAGGACGCATAAGGACCCATTGAAATCCGTAAGAACGAATAAGGAGTTATAAGGACCCTTAAGGACCCATTAAAATCCATAAAGACGCAAAAAGAACTACAAAACCCATTAGAAATTATTAAATTCCATAAAGGCGCATAAGGACCTAAAAAGCTAATAAGGACCCATAAAGACGCATAAAAGCTTATAAGGACACATGCGGACCGATTAAAATCCATCAGGACGCATAAGGGTGTTGTAAAGCCCCATAAAGACCCATTATAATCCATATAAGCGAAAAAAGAATCATAAAAACCTACAAGGACCCATTATAACCCAAAAGGACGAATAAGGACTTGATACGACCCATAAGGACTTACTAGAATCCATAACGACGTGTCAGGACCTGTAAGGGCCCATAAGGACTCGTAAAAACGCATAAGGACCCATTAGTATCCTTAAGAACCATAAAGACCTATAAGGACGCATATTGACCCATAAAGACGCATAAGGACCTACAAGGACCCATAATGAAAAATAAGATGGCATAAGGACTTACAAGAACCCATAAACCTTCATAAGGACGCATAAGGACCTGTTAAGACTCATTAGAATCCATAAGGAAGAATAAAGACCCATAAGGACCCAAAAGGACACATTAGAAGCAGAAGAACCTAAAAAGAATCTTAAAACAACTTAAAGACCCAAACGGACGCATAAGGATCTATTAGTACCCATACAGGACGCATATAATACATATATAAGGACACGGAAAGACCTTTAGAGACCCATAACTACCGATAACGGCTTATAATGATTTATAAGGACCCATAAGGATGCATAAGGACCTATAAGAACACACAAGGGCCCATTAGAATCCATCAGGACGAATAAAGACCTGTAGAATCCATAGGTACACATAAGGAACTAAAGGGACCACTGAGGACCAATAGGGACGCATAACGAACTTTAAGTACCCATAAAGACCGTTTAGAATCGATAAGGACGCATTAGAACCCATTAAAACGCATACGGACCCATAGCGACAGATAAGGACGCATAAAGACCTATACGAAGCCATTAGAATTTGTAAGGACGAATAAGAACATATAAGCCCCCAAAAGGACCCATTAGAATGCATAAGGACGCGTAAGGAACTTTGAAAACCCTTAAGGACCCATTAGAACCCATCAGGACGAATAAGGATCTCTAAGGAACAATTAGGACTTATTGCAATCCATAAAGACACATAAGGACCTATGGAGACCCATAAAGACCAATAAGGACGCATAAAGAACTATAAGTACCCATAGCGACTCATTAGAATCCATTAGGACACGTAAGGACATGTAAGAACCCGAAAGGACCCATAAGGATCTATAAAAACCAATAAGGACACACACAGACGCGTAAAGACTTAAAATAACCCTAAAGGATCGATAAAGACGCATAAATCTTTACAAGCACCCATAAGGTCCCATTAGAAATTACAAAAACGATAAAAAACTTTTAAAAACCGATAAGGATACATTGGGACTTATAAGGATGCATAAAAACCTATAAGGACACATAAAAACACATAAGGACACAAAAGGACGCATTAGAAACCATACGGACGCATAATATTATTTAACGACCCATTAAGACTCTTAAGGACACATAAAGACGTATAAAGACCCATAAAGACCCATTAAAATCCATCAGGACAAATAAGGTCCGATAACGACCCATAAGAACCCAATAGAGTCCATAAGGACGCAACCTGAACTATAAGGGCCAATAAAAACCAGCAAAAACGCACAAGAACGTATAAGGACCCATACAGGCCAATCAAATTCCATAACAACGTTTAAAAACCTACCAGGACCCATTAGGATCCATAAAAACGCCTAAGGACCCATAAAAACACATAAGGGTGCATAAAAACCAATATGGAACCATAAGGACCCATAATAACGCATAAGATCCCATAAGGACACAAATAGACGCAAAAAGACGTATACGAACACAAATAGACGCAAAGGATTTTAAAGTTAAACTAGAATCCGTAAGGACGAATAAAGACCCATAAGAACTCATAACGACTCATTAGAATAAATAAGGACACATAAGGACCTATAAAAACTCATGAGGACCCACTAGAAACCATCGGGACAAATAAGAACCTAAAAGAACCCATAAGGACCCATTAAAATCCATAAATACACTTAAAGCCCTATAGGACTCATACAGACCAATAAGGACGCATAAGGAACTATAAGTACCCATAACGACCCATTACAATCCATAAGGACGCATATAGACTTTTAAGGACACAAAAAGACTCATCCGGGCGCAAAATGACATATAAAGACAGATAAGGACACATAAGGACGCGTAAGGACCTATACGGTCCCATAAGGACCGATAAGGACGCATGAAAAACAATAAGGACCATAAGCATTCATTGGAGTCTATAAGAACGCATAAGAATCTATGCTAACCCATACGGACCCATAAGGACGCATAAGGACTCATTAAAATCCATAAGCACTTAAAAGGACACATAAGGACCCATCAGGACGCATAAGGACCAATAAGGACACGTAGAGACCCATTAGAATCCATAAGGAAGCATAAAAACATAAAAGGACCCATAAGGACGCAAACGGACCTATAAAGACGCATAGAAACACATAAAGAAGCATAAGGACCAACAAGCACTCATAAGGACCAATAAGGACGCATGAGGACCTATTAGAATCCATAAAGACGAATAAGAACTTATAAGGACCCGTAAGGACCCACTAGATTCCATAAGGACGAATAAGGACCTATAAGGTAGGGTGGAGTGAAAAAACTTTTTTTTCAAATAGCACCACATCACCCATCTAGACATCTGGCAACTTACCCAAAACTAACTTTTGCCAAGTTTGGTGGAGTTGGCACTTGAACCCAGCCACCTACCAGAGGTCAAAGGTCACAAAAAGTCAAATTATTAAAAATTGGCATATCTGCAAAACTAAGCATGGTAGAGAGTTGATATATAACTTAAAATTTGCCGAATCATCATGTTTATATCTGGTCCAAGAGAACTTTTTTGTGTAAACTCTCTCATTTTGGAGTAATTTGAAAAAAATAAATTTTGCATATTTAACAGGTAAAAACTGGGAACTTTTTCAAAAATTTGTGTTTAAGAGCTCTGATGATTAGAAGAAAATGTTTGGCTGCAGATATAAACATAAAATCTTTTAAAGTTGGAGATGAAGACATCAAATATATTGACAAAAAGGAATTTCCTAGTGGTCAACTTCCTACCAAAAAAGTTGTAATTTAGCGACTGATTTGGGAAAAAAATTGGCATACCAAGAAAGTGACAACGACAATTTCACAAGAAATTATCGACATTTGGCTGTTCTGTACTGTATATCCAACATCAAAACCATCTGTTCATAAGAAAGTGTTGGAATTGATAATTTTAACAAGTTGGATAAATACCCTAAAGTTAAGCGAGGTCCATCATACGAAGAAAAAGTAAAAGATTTCCCAAGGAATTCTGAAACACTTATTGACGTATTTTGTTATGATGAGAAAAAACGAAGTAAAGTTGAGAAATCCTTTCAATTGAAAATGACCAAATCAGAATATAAATTTTTTCAAGGTCAAGAAAGTCTTAGACAAGCCAAATGTGAGAAAGTGCCTAAGATTTCAACGGAGATGATGTAGTGAAGCTCTATTAGATCAGCCATCAACCTCAACATTTCTGAAAATATTTCAC